>JAVTVY010027103.1:0-11047 GCA_036873755.1 Hanleya hanleyi
GGTACCGTCTCGCCAGCTGCCACCAGACGGACGGTACCAGTTTGTTGTGAATCTTCATAAACCTGTTGAAGTCCGTATCTCCTGTCATTCTCTCTAACCACATATGTTCCTCGTGAACGCGCACAGTATTCAGCACAGTTTGTTTCCACCTTTGTGGAGAGGGGAATGCACCATGTTCTCTGTACTCGTGTAGAACGTCACACAGGTTATACCTTTCTAAAATTTTCATTATGTCAGGAATAAAACCTAACTGAGTTCTCTTTGCTGATGGATTTGATATACACGAATACAGTCGAGTTAGAAAGATAGTCTTGGGTAGTTTTCCACTATTCAATCTGCATAAATTCCCCAGAAACAGTAATTTTTTAATATCCAGATATCCCTCCATGGATGTCCATCCAAGAAGGCTAACGCACATGTCCGTTCTTGTCAGTCTGGGAAATCCTTGGATTGATTTAACAATCCATCTGTGGGCACGTTCTAACATCAGGATCTCTGCATTTGGTAACGTCCAAAGTTCGCAACCGTAAAGAGCTTTAGCATATGCTATTTGCTTCGTGATTTGGGCGCTCCTGAGAGGGTCTTGGGACTCCAGATTTCAACAGAGACATAGTCACAGTTTTTAAAGATGTGCATGCGATCTTAGTGCGGTTGAGAGAGGAGAGATTGTTCGTCAACATAACGCCTACGTGAGTGGTTTCGTTCACTGTCGGGATTGTTTCTCCATATAATTCAAATCTCTCATCAACATGCCTTGGGATCTTCTGAGAGAATGTCATTCCCAGTGTTTTTGACGGGTTAAAAAGGAAACGCCACAGCTTACTGTAATTCTGATCGACTACAACCAGAACACAGACTTTGCCTATTGAATCTCCGCGTGTTGTGTATAACACACGCTGTGGGTCTGGCCGATCTTCATGTTTACAGAGAGAAATATACGTTTTCTCCTCAAATTCAGCTAATTTGCACAATCACACTATTTTGGCACTGCTGTTCCAGAATCAGCGGACTCAATGCCTGATAATTTCACTGAGTATACAAAAAAATCGAAAAAAAAACACTTTCATATGTAATATTTCAGTTTTGGTACTCCAACGGCACCACAGCGAATCCTCGCTGAAACGCAACACGAAAAAAAAAGAGAATAGCCGGTATCCAGATAAGATACCATTTTTGTCTTGTGAGCTGTATTAAGTTCACAATTTCAGACTATGTAACATTTATATTCCTATTTAGGATCACCTCCACAAACATGAAAGAGATCCAGTTGCAGGTTGCGTTATTCCTCGCTGTCGCTGCCATGGCTGTCAGTCAGTCTTACAGTAGATATAATCCTAACGACATCCGAGCCCTCTCTGAACGAATCAGCAGTTTAGAACAGCTCGTCATTCGGCTAAATAATTTGGTGAGTTTGTATATTTATTGAAATATACGAAATATTTTCAATTTGTCTGATTGATGTTTCATTGATGGCAGAGATACTCGTGCCGTATTTCATAATTACGATAACTTACTTAGCACCGATGTGCGTGATGTCTTTGTCTTAAGCAGAGCAACCAAAATGCGTTTACCTTATTTTATTCCTTTCGTGAAAGGAAGGACAATTGTTTTATATTATATGTGATTATTATTATATATAACTTAAATTATATTTGTGTATACTCCGGAACTTCTTGGAAGGACACACCTAGAAGATATATTTATACACAATGAACGTGCAACTAAGGGCAACCAATTACTGGATAATGGCAAAACGCTAGCGACCAGTGAGATTTTTCAGACAGCAGCAGCTCCATAACACCGAATATATAGGGAGATTTAATATGCTTCAGACTAGAAAAAATTGTCAATTTTTTTGCTTTTTTTATGTTCATTTGGATATGAACCTAAAACCTGTTGAGCATTTTTTTGTTTTATTCTAGCGAATCATCCAGTTTGCACAGCGTGTCCAGTTCTTGGTGCCAACGTGCCGGAATATAATTTCAGTAATCATTATATAAGTATACATGTGTGCAGACACATACAGATGGAATAATTTCATCTCGATTATGTGATGAAATGTTCAGCGTATTCTGCAAGATACTGTATGTTGTATTTCAGATGAATGACACGATAAAGAAAGCTGAGACAATAGGTAAGATATCGATAGAGTAGTTTATCCACCCATCATCGCCCAGACTGAATTCAGACTCATTTACCAATAGGTTAATGAGCCTGAGGACCTTGGTTTTAGTTAATAGTTTACCAACGTTGGCGTTCATAAGATATCCCGTTGCCAAGACGAAAAGTATTTAGGCCGCGAGCGCTGGTGAGGCAAACACTCAAATATCGATCTCTTTCTCTTGGCGGTTTCGAGATACTCATGCATAATGACACTTTTGCAGGGTATTTTCTATACCGCTGAGTTCCCCATTGGCAGTTTCAATTTCGAATTCGGGTCTCGCGTGAGATCACGATCTTCAACGCGACTTCACTGAAGCGTTATTAGCCTATAGTATTGGACCCTTCTGCGGAGGGCCAATGATCGGCTGATGCAGCAACAACAACATTTTGAAATCTAAAACGAGGCTGCGCTATGTCATCAATCAACTGAGACAGTCACGTGACTGTGTATGAAGATTGGGGTGGCTCCTACAAATAATGATCCAATGAAAATGCTCGTATTAGTTTAAAATGGCGGGGTCGAATGACCAATCACTGAAGTGGAGACAGCTGGAACAGTACGCTGACACTGTCTGTTAATATCTTGATTTAACAGAGAGTATTACAGTCTAAAGCGTTATGAAATGACCTCATTTCCACTCCATCCAGACAGTGGAAATGGTTTTCAGTCAAGCCATCGCCAGGTAAGAGTCACTGCTCCGTATCACACTTCATACAAAGAAGGATAGGGAAGGTTCCCGAAGCGAAACGGTGAATTGTTTGGAAAAAGTCACGGAGGTCTGGGTAGGCCCATAGGCCTATACTGCATGGCTATGGCATCATCCGAACGCATGGCACGATCATACGTAGAAACTTCTGCTCGTAGCCATGCGGTAACGGGTGCTATCTGCGTGTAATAGGGCGTTTCCCAAATGGTCACATCCGACTGGTCCCGTTACATCCGACATCGGTGCAATCACATTCATACAACGAAGACACACCTCCAGAAAGCGATCGATTGAAACGATCCCATGGTGGGCCTCGAAGTGCCCCCATCACAAAATAAAAAGCATATCATTTTCCTGTGGTCTGTCGTCGACTTTATTTTGTTTTCAAATATGTTAGGCCGTTTGTAATATGATTTAACAAAGAAGCATGCTCCACTAGAGTCAGAAATAAAATAGCTAATTCGCACAACTTCGTTTTGGTCTCGCGTAGACTCCCCCAGTCTTGCGCCTCGTGAAACTGACATCTCTGCACGTCTGAGAAATATTTGAATACAGATAATTTCATTGGCTCGTTTAAATGGGGCCGACATTTGACCTCATGTTTTGGGAACAACTTTCGAACTCGATTATCTCCCTCTAGATAGATGACGCCGTGTGAAATACATGCCGAATCACAGCGTAAATCTAAGGGTAGTGTTAAGTGAAACGTGAAATGCCCTTAGCAAGCTAAGATGGGCTATGGAGATATAGGTCTATACTGGATGGACGTTTTGGGGGTCTAGGGGAGTCCCTAATGGTCCTATGGTGTCGTATGAGGTCTTATTAGCTCATCTGGGCCGAAGGCCCGATGGGCTTATATCATGGCCTGACTGTCCGTCGTCCGTCGTGCGTCGTGCGTCGTCCGTCGTCCGTAAACATCTTCTTCTCTGAAACCGCTTGGCCGATTAAGCTGAAACTTGGCATGCATGTTCCCCCCAATGAGGACACCAGAATTTGTTCATGCCATGTCGATACGATTTTAAATATGGCCGCCATGGCGGCCATCTTGAATTTGCCATTGAAACATTGTTATCGCGATTTCTCAGGAACTACTGCATGGATCTTTCTCAAATTTGGTACACAGGTTCCCCTTGGGGTCTAGTTGTGCAAGATACCTGTTGTGGTCTGATTCACAAATCCAATATGGCCACCAGGCGGCCATCTTGGATTTCCCCATGAAACATTGTTATTGCAATTTCTCAGGAACTACTTTGTGGATCTTCCTCAAATTTGGTACACAGGTTCCCCTTGGGGTCTAGTTGTGCAAGATACCTTTTCTGCTCTGATTCGAACATCCAATATGGCCACCAGGCAGCCATCTTGGATTTCCCTATGAAACTTCGTTATCGTGATTTATCAGGAAGTACTGCATGGATCTTTCTCAAATTTGATATACAGGTTCCCCTTAGTGTCTAGTTGTGCAAGATGCTTTTGTGGTCTGATTCAGAAATCCAATATGGCCACCAGGCGGCCATCTTGGATTTCGAGATGAAACATTGTTATCTCGATTTCTCAGGAAGTACTGCATGGATCTTTCTCAAATTTGGTACAGAGGTTCCCCTTGGGGTCTAGTTGTGCAAGATACAATTTGTGGTCTGATTGAAAAATCCAATATGGCCACCAGGCGGTCATCTTGAATTTGCCAGTGAAATCTTGTCATCATTATTTTTCGTTAACTACTGCATGGATCTTTCTCAAATTTGGTACACAGGTTCCTCTTGGGGGTCTAGTTGTGCAAGATACCTTTTCTGCTCTGATTCGAACATCCAATATGGCCACCAGGCGGCCATCTTGGATTTCCCTATGAAACTTCGTTATCATGATTTATCAGGAAGAACCGCATGGATCTTTCTCAAATTTGATATACAGGTTCCCCTTGGGGTCTAGTTGCGCGAGATACAATTTGCGGTCTGATTGAAAAATCCAATATGACCACCAGGCGGCCATCTTGGATTTCCAGATGAAACATTATCGCGATTTCTCAGGAACTACTGCATGGATCGTTCTCAAATTTGGTACAGAGGTTCCCCTTGGGGTCTAGTTGCGCAAGATACAATTTGTAGTCTGATTGAAAAATCCAATATGGCCACCAGGCGGCCATCTTGAATTTGCCAGTGAAATCTTGTCATCATTATTTTTCGTTAACTACTGCATGGATCTTTCTCAAATTTGGTACACAGGTTCCTCTTGGGGGTCTAGTTGTGCAAGATACCTTTTCTGCTCTGATTCGAACATCCAATATGGCCACCAGGCGGCCATCTTGGATTTCCCTATGAAACTTCGTTATCATGATTTATCAGGAAGAACCGCATGGATCTTTCTCAAATTTGATATACAGGTTCCCCTTGGGGTCTAGTTGCGCGAGATACAATTTGCGGTCTGATTGGATTTCCAGATGAAACATTATCGCGATTTCTCAGGAACTACTGCATGGATCGTTCTCAAATTTGGTACAGAAGTTCCCCTTGGGGTCTAGTTGCACAAGATACAATTAGTAGTCTGATTGAAAAATCCAATATGGCCACCAGGCGGCCATCTTGGATTTCCAGATGAAACATTGTTATCGTGATTTCTCAGGAACTACTGCATGGATCTTTCTCAAATTTGGTACAGAGGTTGCCCTTGGGGTCTAGCTGTGCAGCATACCATATATGGTCTGAATGAAAAATCCAATATGGCCACCGCATCTTGGATTTCCCCATGAAATTTTGTTATCGTAAATTCTTAGGATATTATTGCATGGATGTTGATACACAGGTTCCCCTTGTGGTCCAGTTGTGCAAGATACCTTTTTTGGTTCATTTCGAAAATCCAATATTGCCGCATCTTGAATTTCCCATGAAACTTTATCATAAAATCTCAGGAAATAACTGCATGGATCATTTTATAGTGTTCAGGGGGGACAACACAAGTGACAAACTCATCTATTGCAGTTCTTTAGTAAAAATTTCTCACAGCTACTTTCTCCAGTTACAGACAGATGACCTACAGTGCCGTGGCACTATCTTTTACATCTTCGCAGACAGATGGGGGTATGTCTTGGTTAGGCCATACCTCACCAGAGATTACTTTCATTGGAAAAATGTCCTGTTACATCTCATTGCCATCGTAACAACCCAGTCGCACATATTTCGTACTCGACATGTCTCCCCCTGGTGCATATACCCACAAAATATTGGAATCGTAGGTTAAAAACTGTCCAATGTACTGTCCGGACACGAAGTGGACAGACGGACGAACGACTGCAATCACATAATAAAAATTGGTTCTGACAATCACACATTATATTTTGGTATAATTGCCTTTATTCCATAACCTCCAATTACAATCATGAATTTGCAGCTTGACCTCCTGTGAAATCGACTATGTTGCCATTTTGTTCAGGGGAGACAACGCAAGTTAGAAAATCATCTATTGCAGTTCTTCAGTAAAAATTTCTCGCAGCCACTTTCTCCAGTTATAGCCAGATGAGCGCTACAGTGCCGTGGCACTATCTTTTTGAAGCTCTCGTGGAGGAGCATCCGACTGGACTAATGGTTCCTCCGTGTTCAATAGTCTGCGCATGCGCAGTCTGGCCATATTACAGAAACTATGGGTCCAAGTGGGTCGTGCAATGTGTCAATGTGAAGATTGTGTGGGGTAGAGTCAGAATGGCGTGTTTTTAAGTGCAAGTCGCGTCAATCTACGCATGCCCAGTTGGGTGTAGTAGGTGAAGTGGTCATTTTCAGGGTGCGTGGGGGGGTGTTTGGGGTAGAGAGGACCCATTCTTGGTCCGAATGGGTCGTGGGAGGTGTCATTTTGTAGCTCTCGGAGTTTAGACCGCGATTTGTGGGCTGTCCACGTCATATGTGATGTCATTGGTTACGTCATCATTAGGAGTAGTAGCGAAAGCGGGAGTTTCGGATGTGCGATGGAGTGCATTTGGAGTAGATAACGGCCTATTTTTCCATCCAAATACCTGGTAGAGTTACTTGTGAGTGTGAGTGTATGCGCGCGTGTGTGAGTGAGTGAGTGAGTGAGTGAGTGAGTGAGTGTGTGAGTGAGTGAAGCGTGCACACCGCCCGTGAGGCGTCCCCAACGCCCGTCTTAACGCATGGACGCACTAACGACGGTGAGTGAGTGATTGAGTGGGATCCGACTGGACTAATGTATCGTCCGTTTTCATCAATTTGCGCATGCGCAGTCTGGCCGTAGTATAGAAAGCAGGCATTTTGGAGATTCGTGGAGGTTTGTTGAGTGGTTGACCATCCCTGGTCAAATGAACCGTGTGGGGTATCAGTGTGAAGCTCTCGTAGGAAAAGTGGAAATTGCCTCTCATTTGTGGGGCGCTCACTTCCGGTTGTGTGGGGCGCTGCCCTGAGCCAATCAGAAGCGAGTATTTTCATCCGGTGCATTATGGGACATATCCAAGATGGCGGCGTTTGCCTTCTGGTTCAAGATGGCGGCACGTCCGGTGTCGAAAACTGACCATTTTGTCGGAATGTGGTCATCTGGTGTCGAAAACTGGACCTTGTATGGGTCCCGCCTAATTTGGTGTAGAGATGGACCACTATTGGTCCGAATGCGTCCTGTGGGGTGTCATCTTGTAGTTCTCGGGGTGCAGACCACGGTTTGAGGGATGTCCACGTCATCTGTGATGTCATTGGTGACGTCATCAGTAGGAGTAGTAGCCAAAGTGGGCATTTTGGGAGATGGACCACCCTTGGTCCGAATGTATCGTGGGAAGTGTCATCTTGCAGCTCTCGGGGTGTAGACTCCATTTGGGGGATGTCCACATCATCTGTGACGTCATCGGTGACGTCATCAAAACGAGTACTAGTGAAAGAACATGTTTTATAATTGGCTCAGTACCAATTTTTCTCCACGATTTGGACTGATGAGGGACACATGGTCATTCCTATATTTACAGACACTAACACATCCTACCACCACCACCACCACCACCACACACCACCACCATCACCATGGTGTTGGTGTTGGTGGTGGTGTGTGGTGATGTGTGGTGGTGGTGGTGGTGTGTGGTGGTGGTGATGGTGATAGTGTCTGTAAATATAGGAATGAACATGTGTCCCTCATCAGTCCAAATCGTGGGAAAAAATTGGCACTGAGACAATTTAAAACATGTTCTTTCGCTAGTACTCGTACTGATGACGTCGCCGATGACGTCACAGATGCTGCGGACATCCTCCAAATGGAGTCTACACCCCGAGAACTGCAAGATGACCCTTCCCACGACATATTCGGACCAAGGGTGGTCCATCTCTACACCAAATACCTTTTTTCACTGCCCCAAAATGCCCACTTTGGCTACTACTCCTACTGATGACGTCACCAACGACATCACAGATGACGTGAACATCCCTTAAATCGTGGTCTGCACCCCACAGGACGCATTCGGACTAATAGTGGTCCATTTCTGCATCAAATTAGGCGGAACCCATACAAGATCCAGTTTTCGACACCAGATGACCACATTCCAACAAAATCGTCAATTTTCGACACCGGACGTGCTGCCATTTTGAACCAGAAGGCAGACGCCGCCATCTTGGATATGTCCCATAATGCACCGGGTCAAAATACTAGCTTCTGATTGGCCGAGGTCAGCGCCCCACACAACCGGAAGTAAAGCGCCCCACAAATGAGAGGCAATTTCCACTTTTCCTTCACACTAATATCCCACACGATCCATTTGACCAGGGATGGTCAACCACTCAACAAACCTCCACGAATCCCCAAAATGCCTGCTTTCTATACTACGGCCAGACTGCGTATGCGCAAAATGATGAAAACGGACGATACATTAGTCCAGTCGGATCCCACTCACTCACTCACTCACCGTCGTTAGTGCGTCCATGCGTTACACACCGAGAGCTACAAAATGACACCTCCCACGACCCATTCGGACCAAGAATGGGTCCTCTCTACCCCAAACACACCCGCATGCACCCTGAAAATGACCACTTTACTCACTACACCCAACTGCGCATGCGTAGATTTACGCGACTTGCACTTAAAAACACGCCATTCTGACTCTACCCCACACAAGCTTCAGTTTGACACATTGCACGATCCACTTGGACCCATAGTGGCCCATTTCTACACCAAACACACCGCCACATACCCCCCAAAATGCCCGATTTCTATACTCCGGCCAGACTGCGCATGCGCAGACCATTGAACACGGAGGAAACATTAGTCCAGTCGGATGCTCCTCCGCTTATTAGTCCAGTCGGATGCTCCTCCACGAGAGCTTCAAAATAAGACCTCATACGACATCATAGGACCATTAGGGACTCCCCTAGAGGACCTCGGTGAACTTTTTCCAAAAATTTCACCGTTTCGCTCCGGGACCCGGCCCATCGTGTTCTAAATGACGAGACGTGAAAAACAAATCCAAACAACCCATATCACAATGAACGTGTGTGAATTTCGCAGGCTGGGCCTATCCCTCCCATAGCCGTATGGAGCTATATGGGCCTATATACAGATGTCCGTGACTTTTCGAAAAATTTCACCGATTCGCTCCAGTACCCCGCCCAGCCCATCGTGTTTTTCGTGGCGAGACGAGAAGAACGAAACCCCACAACCCATAGTAAAATGCAAAAAATAATTTAAAAAAATGACCATCCCCATACCCCGTACAGGCATTTTCCCTTATATTGTATAATACAGACCCCTATTGTAGGGGTAAAGTCCGTGTTCCGCTTTTTATAGTTTCGGGAAAAAAATCCTAATTTTACATGCACCCACCCCATTGACTTGATAGGCAGGTCCCAATAAGCCCGGGGAGCGATATTAGCCCTTTTGGTTAGAGTTGATAGGGGTTTTCCCCTATTTTAGGGGTAAAATCCGTGTTCCGCTTTTTATATTTTCGGGGAAAAATCCTAATTTTACATGTACCCACCCATGACTGGATGCCCCTTCACGAATGCTTCACTTTGATACTTCACTCGACCCAATCGGACCATGCAGCGTATTTGAAGTCTGGGGACTACTTTTTCTCCGCGGAAGCTTTTTCCCGCAACCGCTTCACCACCAGACCGCGTCACCGCGAAAGAATACATGCCCTTGCCCACCACGTGACGTCATACTACCAGATGCACTAATTCTTTGAGACGGCGTATTTTTTTTTGAGACGGTGCACACCTTTGCATGGACTATAATGCATTTGACCTCTACGCCAGATTCTTACGCCAGGTCAATGTGACCTTTTCGGGTTTTTCTATACTACTATAGTCCCTCCACGAACATGGACTCAATTCGGACTCGCTGAATGATGACGTAACCGGAAGTATATCACTTGAATCCCCAATAGTAAGAAAATGTATACTTTCACTCTTGGAGGAGAAGGGCTATCGAATCAATTTGACCCAAATTACACACTGTGGATGTGGTAATCGCGTAAGTGGTTCGCGTAATCCGCGTAAGTGGTTCGGCTCTTGTGACCAATCAAATCTCGCGATTTATTGAAAATGCTGGGGTCGTCCGAGAGTAAAGGGGGTCCCTTCGTAGATTTTCGCTCGGCAGTGTCGAATGTACTAAGCAGAATTTACTGATGTTGCATGAGTGCCCCCTGTTGAGGACTGGAAGTCGCCAGCCTCAGCCATGTCAGCGTATGGCACTGAAAATAGCTGGGAGGCGCGGGACATGTCGTGGAAGCCGAGTGGGTGCATGTGTTTATTGCTGACAATTTGATTTGAGGTTCACGGGTTCAAATCCACACTGATATCACTCCGCACTAGTAAATGTGCTTCATGTTGTTGGTGTTGCTGCTGTTGTTGTAATAACTTGAAAATTAATACATCTTACTACTGACTTGCAATAAATCTTAAAGGTCTATATGTATATATGATTACTTTGTGCAATATTTCTATGAAAAATCACTTTAAACCTTTTGGCGCACTAAATCTTCATAAAGATCTGTGGATGACTCCATGAATAGGAGGCATTTATTGCGCCCAGTTAGCGGTAAAGATGTTGATAGCATTGAAACTTTCCATATTATGTAAATGTGCTTTATTATGCGGAAAAGTTTTGCGATAAACTGAACATTAAATGACCCCATATTTTTGATAGGAAAAGCTATTCAAAGATTTCAATTCCCGATATGGTGCACCAAATACTTGACCAAAATGACA
>JAVTVY010027104.1:0-10571 GCA_036873755.1 Hanleya hanleyi
ATAGGCTGAGGCGAGAGACCTGGTGTTTTCGCTACGTGAGATTCCATGGGCCAGGCTTTCACCCTACAGTAGAATGGGTGGACTGCGCATGCGCGATGAGTAGTAGTATAGAAAGGGCACGCGATCTCCCTACCCCTGTAGGTGTGGCGCGAGATAGGGTGGGCCGAGAGACCTGGGGTTTTCGCTACCTGAGATTCCATGGGCCAGACTTGCACCCTACAGTAGAATGGGTCGACTGCGCATGCGCGAGGAGTAGTGCGTGATGAGTAGTATAGAAAGGGCACACGATCTCTCTATCCCTATAAAATAACCCATGGGGGCGAATGAACCCATGGGGGTGAATGAACCATGGGGTGAAATCTGTGGCGTATGAACGTCGGCTCATGTGGGTTTCACTTCTTAAGGGTCGGCTCATGTGGGTTTCACTTCTTAATCCGTGGCATATGAGGGTCGGTTCAGATCCCCTGGGGTGGGGACATGCCCCTGAAGGCAGTGGGTGGGTTCAATGAAAACTCGTCATGATAATAGACGACAATACCGTGTGTGTTTAGCGTACACCAATTTACTGTGTGTGGTGGCCTACTAGACGTATATCTATTGCCCATACATCTGCTACAGTTTAGAATTACTGAGAATATATGATGTTGGAACTGTGAAACTGTCCGCTACTCTGGAACAAGTGCAGATGCCGTTTGATGTAATCGAGAATGATGAATTCGAACTTTATATAAACTGTAAAACTGTAGGCTATCAATGTACATTGTACATGTATTTTATAGGCGAACACAAGGCACATGGGCGTTTTCGAATCCAGAATGAAACAGAATGATATCATTCACTCAATTACTATTGCTGGAAAATTGATATTTTTTCTATATTGTTGTATCTAGCATCATCTTCACATTAAAGCGTTACCATGTATGTGTGTCAGTGGGATACTCATTACACACACCCAACTATCAGACCCTGCAGACGTGTTGACCGCGGTGGACAAAAATCGACTTTATCTCCATATTAATTCACATTTATGTCGGACAATACTCATTTATATTGATATAAATCAACAAATAAAAATCACAGGAAATACTTACCTTTCCACAAAACCCCTACTTCCAATGAGCGATTCATTTGCGCGTCATAATTTTCATTCAGCAGCACGATCGAAAATGTTGGTTCGATTGAAGACCTGCTTTTTCTTATCTTATTTGTCCTGTTTTGTATTTTTGTGAATATTAATCAAAAACTGACAAGGCAAGTATGTGCGATATCCGACGACAGAAATGTGTCTGCATCACAGGCCATGCCCGAAAATGAAGCAAGACAGAAACATGTTTGATCAACAGACACGCGGTCATCATCAGGGCCAATATTCGGGAACCCTTGCCTCAATGATGCCGGTGTGAACAAGCATCTGCATACATGTACATCCAAATATTGGAGAACACAGTGCTTGCCAAAGATGACGAAGTATGTATAATTTACCCTACTCACCTTCCTCGCAACAATCCAGGCCAAATCCTGGTGCAAAGTATTTTGCATTATTTTCACCTGAATGAAAGTTATCCCCAGTTGAAAATGACCATGGGTAATGATCCCAAACCCTGATGACGTATTATATCTCTCTAAATCACGTGATGACTTGTGTATTCATTCATCTGCATGGCACGTGATCACTTATCCAGAAATCTATCATCACTTATGTAACACGAAACCAATTAAATTGCCATGGTCAACGCAAGGTACATGTGCTACAAGGCGTAAAGACCTATATGTAAACCGATACACCAAATTAAAGCTTGCTCTTCCGACTGCCAGTCCAGGGTCCTCGCACTGGCAAGTAAGTTGATGTCCTGTTAAATGCGAGAGGTGACAGGCTAGTTGAATTGTATGAAAATTCCCACCAGCCATTTAATTGTCATGGATGTTGGGGGCCTGCATTGCATCAAGGGATAGAATGGGGAATATTGTCATGAATGCCTACGTCATCAGGTTTAAGGACAATTAGCCGTCTATTTTTGCTGAAGGCCTATCATAAGCCAAGCTGAAAACCACTTGTTTGCACTCTGGTCATGGGGGATTCATCGAACTTTGGGACACTGACATTGTGATACGAAAACCAATTTCTGAAATAGGGATATTGGTAAACAGCATCAAGTGAATAGTTATAATATTTCAAACTATGGCATATTTGGTATTTTGGGGAAGCTTATATGATACACTAAATGACTATAACACATTGAAATTGAAACATGGTTAAGACGACTATGACGTCATAATGTGACAATATTGTTCAAAATGACACGTTCACCCTCCTCTGAACTACATGATCAATATCATAACTAAGCACATAATTTCTGCTCAAATCTCCTGGAAATGAATTGGGCATGCATTACTGATAGTCGGAGATCATTTTATCGTTTTATCATCGTGAAAACATATTTAGGGGGTGTCTGCATAATGTAAAGTAGTCTAATTCTAAGTAAGAGAACACAATTTTGAAAATGGTGGATTAGATAGTAAAAACACCATGTGAATAATTATAGTACTTGAAACTATGGCATATTTGATATTTCTGGAAAGGTCATATAATGCACAAAATACATATATGAACTTTGGTCATGTTTGAGGCGATTATGACTGCATTGTGATGTCATATATCACAGCAGTTTTCTAAATGACATTTTCGCCCTCCGCTGAATTTTATGATAAATGTTATAAATTATCAAATTAATTTTGCTCATATCATCCGGAAATGTATTAACCATGCATATCTGAAGGTCAAGACCATTTTTCGTCTCCATGAAAGCATGTGTTAGGGGCGGTCAGCATACTGAAATGGGGTCAATTTTCCAAGCTCTAACACAATTCTGGAATAGGAGTATACAGAAAGAAAACAACCAGGTGCGTTGTTATTGCACCTTAAAATATGGCAGTGTGTTTTTCGAAACGTTGTTTAAGGCATTAAATAATTATATGACATTTTAACATATTTGAAGTGATTATGATTTCACCTGGAAATGTATGAAAATCGGAGAAAATATTGTGTCTCCAGAAAATATGCTTATGGGCTGTAATATATATGGTCCAGTTTTAAGCACTATATGGTATTTTTCCATCGAGATGTAGTTGTGAAATGCAGAAAGCCGTTGGTCATCACGTAAAAAAATATATATATAATATTACAAATGCCAAGACTCCGAAAGCATTATTACAAGCTTAAATATATTTGACATCCACATGGCATGAGTATGACACCATAATATGAAAATGTTGACAACAATGCACATCCTAATTTCTTGTCTGCGTCTTGAATTCTAACTATCAGTGATTATTTTATCTGAAATGCAAATTGATCTGGAGCAAAACATTCTGCACTAAATGGAGTGTGTGTATAGAAATGAAACTATGCAGTGTTAGAGATCTCCTTGGTCGTGATTAGAGATCTCCTTTGTCGTGATTAGATATCTCCTTTGTCGTGATTAGAGATCTCCTTTGTCATGATTCAACTCAACACAGCAATCAATTAGATGATCAGTGTGACTTCATAGCTTACTTAATTCTATTGGAAAATATTTTGAAAAGTACACGCTTAAAACTAAAGTGTTGAAACTTACTCGTAAAGTGTTGAAATAACCCTTTAAGTGTGTACACATGCAGGGACAACACTTAAAGAGCAGTCCCTGTGGACACACTTAAAGTGTTATTTCAACACTTTACGAGTAAGTTTCAACACTTTAGTTTTAAGCGTGTAGGTTACCAGGATGTATGCCTTGTGGTGGATTTCTTCCTGAAATATTTTATGTCAGCGCAGGTGGCATTGTCAATGAATGAATTGTCAACGAATCGTCTATACATTTGCTGTTATTGCTGATCGCGACGTTCACTCTGTCTACTACCTCCTCTCTCTCTCTCTCTCTCTCTCTCTCTCGCTCTCTCTTACACATTTGTAATAGTCATTAATTGGAACAATTAGAGGTACTGCATTCTGTATAATACGATGTATCTGCTACGGTCAACCTTGCAATTTACACTGCGCCTATTGATTTCCTACATGTATATTGTTACTAATGTGACGGCATTGTGTCATAATCATATATTTACATGACTTGGCTCGATTATAGTGTAGGACGTCTCGAGTGTATAGCTACGGTTGAGGATCAGGAGAATGTTACCGCTCTCACATCCAACACGTCCACATATCCATCTCTCATGCAAACACCTCTTGGGACAATTGTACAATGTACTTTGTTTGGACCATTTATCTAATATGGCTGTCATTGCCAATTATCGACATTTCTCCATCGAATGTATCTTGAGTTAGTGTACATCTAGCAATCGGAAAGCCCGTAATCAATTACACATTTACGCTTATTTATTCTGTTTAATCAGCAAGATACAGTTCATTGTTGAAGGATGAGGGTGACTGCAACAGTTCGTGTTACAATATGTTGGTATTGTTTCAGACCGACTGGAGGATGTTGCCACCAATAAACTATCCTATGAAGATGATCCGCTTTGACGTACACATTCGTTGACTTATAGAGTAGAAAATGAGAAGAAGCAAGCGCAGAAAATAAGAAGAAGCAAGCGCAGAAATATAGAAATAAAATGTTCTAGGTGGCATCTGAGGGCTCAAACAATTGTAGCTTGACAATGATGCTTAAAACTGAGGGCTGTGCAAAGAACATAATCCTGATAAGCTTTGAAGTCAAAAAAGCTTGAAAAGAGTTTATTCAACCATTTACTTTTTCAGAGCAAAACAAATTACCCGCATCTCTGCCATTTTGAATTATCAAAATGAAATATAATCTCAAAATGAGCTTGAAATAAAAGACTGGCGTTAAGAAGAAAGTGTGTTTTGAGATGAAAAATGCCCATAATGAAAAGAAAAATGGAAATAAAACGGCATATCGGATGACATTTTAAATTTGCTCATGTTGCTGTGCACGGTCGGGAAAACAAGCACTGGGGTAAAGTAGCCCCAATGGAAATAATGTGTGTTCTTTTCAGGTGAAAATGTACCGGAACTGGAAGGGAAACGTACACGTGAATACCTACGGTGGCCCGTAGGGGACATTCATGTTTTTTTTACCTTTTAGGTGTTTTTCTCTGACTTTTTTGTGTTTTCCTTCGACTTTTCCGTGTTTTATTTCGACTTTTTCGTGTTTTTCTTCCACTTTTCAGAGCTCTTGTTCGAATTTTCTGTGTTTTCTTTGGAAAACATCGCGAAATGAAAAAAATTGTGAAATACTTTCCACCGCGGTGGAAAATACTTTCCACAGCGGTGGGAAATATTTATCCCCGCGGTGAAAAACACTTTCCACCGCGGTGAAAAACACTTTCCACCGCGGTTGGAAATACTTTCCACCGCGGTGGGAAATACTTTCCACCGCGGTGGGAAACACTTTTCACCGCGGTGGAAACTTTTAAACCGCGGTGGAAACTTTTACACCGCGGTTAAAACTTTTACACCGCGGTGGAAACTTTTACACCGCGGTGGAAAGTAGTTCTCACCGCGGTGAAAAGTGTTTCCCACCGCGGTGGAAAGTATTTCCCACCGCGTTGAAAGTATTTCACCGCGGTGGAAAGTATTTCCCACCGCGGTGGAAAGTATTTCTCACCTCGGTGGAAAGTATTTCTCACCGCGGTGGAAAGTATTTCCCACCGCGGTGGAAAGTATTTTTCACCGCGGTGATAAATATTTCCCACCGCGGTGGAAACTTTTACACCGCGGTGGAAACTTTTCCACCGCGGTTAAAACTTTTACACCGCGGTGGAAACTTCTACACCGCGGTGGAAAGTACTTCTCACCGCGGTGAAAAGTGTTTCCCACCGCGGTGGAAAGTATTTCCCACCGCGGTGGAAAGTATTTCTCACCGCGGTGGAAAGTATTTCCAACCGCGGTGGAAAGTATTTTTCACCGCGGGGATAAATATTTCCCACCGCTGTGGAAAGTATTTTCCACCGCGGTGGAAAGTATTTCACAATTTTTTTCATTTCGCGATGTTTTCCAAAGAAAACACAGAAAATTCGAACAAGAACTCTGAAAAGTGGAAGAAAAACACGAAAAAGTCGAAATAAAACACGGAAAAGTCGAAATAAAACACGGAAAAGTCGAAGGAAAACACAAAAAAAGTCAGAGAAAAACACCTAAAAGGTAAAAAAACATGAATGTCCCCTACGGGCCACCGTAGGTATTCACGTGTACGTTTCCCTTCCAGTTCCGGTACATTTTCACCTTTTCACCAAAACATCGCGAAATGAAAAAAATTGTGAAATACTTCCCACCGCGGTGGAAAATACTTTCCACAGCGGTGGGAAATATTTATCCCCGCGGTGAAAAATACTTTCCTCCGCGGTTGGAAATACTTTCCACCGCGGTGAGAAATACTTTCCACCGCGGTGGGAAACACTTTTCACCGCGGTGAGAAGTACTTTCCACCGCGGTGTAGAAGTTTCCACCGCGGTGTAAAAGTTTTAACCGCGGTGGAAAAGTTTCCACCGCGGTGTAAAAGTTTCCACCGCGGTGAAAAATATTTCCCACAGCGGTGGAAAGTATTTGACTCCTGCGATTAGTATTCTGCGATGGTGGAAGAAGTATTTCTCACCGCGGTGGAAAGTATTCCATCGTGGTGGAAAGTATTTTCACCGCGGTGATAAATATTTCCCACCGCGGGTGGAAAGTATTTCACATTTTCATTTCGTGATGGACTCGAAAAGAAAACACAGAAAATTCGAACAAGAACTCTGAAAAGTCGAGAAGAAAAACACGAAAAGTCGAAGAAAACACAAAAAAGTCGAAAGAAAACCATACATTCTAGCCCCATCTCCCTCTAATTCATTTGTTACTCCAGTGTGATTTTTCGTTTTTTCAGTTTTACTCTTCCTGACAAACCTACGTTCAGTTTCATCCGTTTGAATCTCAAAATCTTCTGCTTTAATATCCCGAATGTTCTCTCTCCCCCTTCGACAGAAATATAGCAGCAGTTCAAACATGACCTTGTTCAGCAGACCCTGTGGTATGTCTGGATTCAGGACTATCGGGTGCTCGTACAATTTCTTCAGATCACCTGCAAGTGGAAAAGTTTAAAACAAATTACTGACAAATCAAAATTGCAGCACTGATAACATATACATGTAACTAAGTGAACAGATCTGTGAATGTGAGGGTAAAATATTTTCCTAATTTCGAGCCCTGCTAACGATTTCCAATTGTCAACTTGCAGCACTGATTATTACCTAGGGGTCTGTAAATTCCGCGGAAAAATCTCTTGAATATGACAGAAAATGTAATCCACCGATGATAACTCCGCCGATATTTATTCGATTATGATTTTGTTTAGTTAATATTATTAAACCTGAAGAGATATCTGATTCAGAAATATATAGTTTGATGAACATTCCTGTTATTTTAAGCCGAAATGTTTACCGGAAAAGATGGCGTCAATTCGCCAGAAATTTTCTGCAATATACCCACACTATGTTCTGATAGATAATATTCAGGATGAATCGGTTATCTCTTCAGGTTTAATAATAACTAAACAAAATCGAAATCAGAGCTCTCTTATATCGGCGGAGTTATCAACGGTTAATTACCTTTTCCATCATATTCAAGATATTTTTCCGCGGAATGGGCAGACCCTATAACTATAGGCCTAGCACAGGGGCTTGTTACCGTTGTTAATTGGTTAATTAGGTTGATTATTGGTGGGGGGGGGTCGAAGTAAGGAATAAATGTGAGTCCATAACGAGCCCCTGTGAGGCCTAGGTGCACAGATTTGTTATTTGAGGGTAAAATATTTTCCTGATTTAGAGCCTTGCTGATTATTTCCACTTGACAACACAGCATTGATCAAATAGAACTATGTGCACAGATCTGTCAATGTGCGGGTAACAGATACAACTATGTGCACAGATCTGTCAATGTGCGGGTAAGATATTTTACTAATTTCGAGCTTTCCTGATGATTTCTACTGTCAACTTACCTGGCGGTATCGGCATTTTATGGTTCACGGTTCCCTTCCCCTCCTCTCTCGTTTTCTTCAGCAGGCTGTCAAACGTGTGGTTGGCAGGTTTAAACTGTACATCAGTGATAATGTCGATCGTACGCTCATTTGGAGGTTCTTGCAGAAATCTACGGAGACCTTGACGAATCGCGCAAATGCTGCTTTTGCTGTACAGCTCTCCGTCCTGATTTCTGACGTTTGTGTAAAAATCGAAGTAAGGAATAAATGTGAGCCCATAACGAGCCCCTGTGAGGCCTAGGTGCACAGATTTGTTATTTGAGGGTAAAATATTTTCCTGATTTAGAGCCTTGCTGATTATTTCCACTTGACAACACAGCATTGATCAAATAGAACTATGTGCACAGATCTGTCAATGTGCGGGTAACAGATAGAACTATGTGCACAGATCTGTCAATGTGCGGGTAAGATATTTTACTAATTTCGAGCTTTGCTGATGATTTCTACTGTCAACTTACCTGGCGGTATCGGCATTTTATGGTTCACGGTTCCCTTCCCCTCCTCTCTCGTTTTCTTCAGCAGGCTGTCAAACGTGTGGTTGGCAGGTTTAAACTGTACATCAGTGATAATGTCGATCGTACGCTCATTTGGAGGTTCTTGCAGAAATCTACGGAGACCTTGACGAATCGCGCAAATGCTGCTTTTGCTGTACAGCTCTCCGTCCTGATTTCTGACGTTTGTGTAAAAATCGTTGAGCAGCTGTATCAGATCGGCCACCTCGTACTTCTCAAACTGGTCGTCCATGTTTCTCTCAGCACAAAACTGACGCAAAATTCTGACGGCATATTTAGTCAGATTAGCGGTTTTCTTAGACTGCTGCTGTTGAATAAATGCGTCTGGTTCGTCAGACGCAAATCTACGCTTGACAGATTCCGTCATTTTGACAGCTGCGCTTCTGCTTGATGAAACTGCGCCATCTATCCGTATTAACGAAGGGACATAACTCTGTGTAACAACGTCACAGGAATAATGCCCGCCTGCGCGGGCACTATTGCATATAGTAGTCGTGTGGTTATCCAATCATTACTCTAGAATTTATCATGTGATGTACTAATGCAGGTTAGGAGCTACCAAATTTAAACAAAACTGTATAAGGGAAACACCCTGGTGCCTAAATTGCACACATGTGTTAGTGAACAGGTGATAAGCTGGGCTTTCAGAAAAACATTGTTTTCTGAAACTCCCGAGGGGGAAGGTGGAGGTGTATGATTATCTCAAACAACCATGTACGTACACAATACACTGCTATCGAAATGGAACAATTCGCGATTTGCCAGTTCATTGTCATTGTACGGTCTTTTGGCTTTCGTTCGAATTTCGTGCCCAAACTGATTTCTTGGTCTGATTTTGTTCGTTATGAACCGCAGTTTGATGCTATTATTTTATATGCCTCATTTGGGTAATATGTTACGTCGAAGTGACGCGGTCACCAACAACAAAACATATTTTAAAATATTTCCACCATATTTTGTTGGAAGATTTCTTATCTACCTTTCTCCATTTTAAGTAATCGGAATATTCGAAAATAATTATTTGAGGGAAAATGTTCATTTTGATGGGGTTGAAACAAGATAAAACTATTCGAGGAATTCTTCTGTATGACTTGTTTAGGTTATACTTGTTTCAAAAAACGCCCTACAATGATAAAGATTTGTTCTCGTGTTCAAGTAGATGCGCGAGACTGACAAAGTTGTCCAGCATTTGTTTTGAAGGTAAGACGATAGACAATCAGCAATAAGGACCATACATGAGAAAACAATATTTTTAATTTTAAAAGCCGAAAACGAAAACGCAATGTTTCTGTGCTAGAAGTGAGGTGGAACTAACATAACATGCGTACGGTACTAATCCAGGCAGGGCCGATCTGAAGAAGGCTAGAGAATTTAACAACGAACGTATTTTGGGGGAAATGAAATCATGAAATGTTCTTGTGTGTGAAATATTATAATCCACTCCCAGTCAGAGGACGAATATTTCAGGTCGATGTATCATTCAGTGTACTTCAATTATTTGTTACATACTAAGCAATTGAGAAATCGCTTCCAAAAATCTGTGGCATTCAGGTTCGCCATTCCTTCAAAACAGAATTTCCTTAAAATTTCAGGGCGACATAGGAAGGAACCAGAAGACACCATAATCAATTCACGTCTTGTCGAATGTCAATCTACAAATATAGTCCCTTGAATATGTGAAAAATTAGCGTTCTTTCATAAAAGCATGGAATTTGACAAAGAGGTACGTCATGGCCTGGAGAGCATTTCTTAGGTATGGAGCCACCGCGAACACTTCTTATGTAGATGACAGCGGCCACCAGGAGCCCATAGTAGCATCTGATATCCTGCACTGTTTTAACTGTTTTGAGACATTTTTGTTATCATTTGTCAGAATATTGACGGGAAGTGTCTATCAAAGTTAGATAATTAAAAGTGGTCATATGACCAATACGGTCATGCTGGATTTCAATATGCATGGCCGCCATCTCAAACTGACTTCAGTCAAAAATGCAATAATCACACGATATATGTACACTGATATTGTAGGTATTCT
>JAVTVY010027105.1:0-103785 GCA_036873755.1 Hanleya hanleyi
AAGATTAAAAAAACGATTGAAAATGTTGTCTTGGTGTCAACTTTTTAAAATATACTAGCAGATAATAACGAGAGTATGCAAGTTCTGCACAGAAACGGATAACGAGTATTTTAATAAAGAAATAATTGCACATTTGACAAAATTAGATTGCCCTATATGCGTATTGCATTAAAAAGAAACTTGTTTCAAAAAACAACTATATTAATTATTACAGATAACTTACATCTTCAAAATTAGTCACATAGCATCAGATGTAGCTGGAGAGTTCATTCATTAGAAATTATGTATATTTATGCACGAGGAAGAGATTTAAAATTAAATTAAATGACAGCATGTTTCGAACAAAATATTCCGATAATTGATGCTCCCCGGGCATGCGCACCTGAGAAAAAGTCCTGAGAATTCCAGAAATCAAAAGTCGCCAGTCGCCGCGCGCCGTGGTTCATCCGGCGAGTGGCGCGCGGCGAGTTTTTCCAGGTTAAGAGATAGAGCGAAACTCGCTGTGTTTTACGGCGCGTGGCGACTGGCGAGTTTTTGCAGGTTAAGAGATAGCAGAAAGTCGCCAGTCGCCGCGCGCCGGAGATGTCCACGGCGCGTGGCGAGTGGCGAGTTTCACTACAGTCAAAAGTCGCCAGTCGCCGTGCGCCGTGGTTCATCCGGCGAGTGGCGCGCGGCGAGTTTTTCCTGGTTAAAAGATAGAGCGAAACTCACCGTGTTTTACGGCGGGTGGCGACTGGCGAGTTTTTGCAGGTTAAGAGATAGCAAAAAGTCGCCAGTCGCCGCGCGCCGGAGAGGTCCACGGCGCGTGGCGAGTGGCGAGTTTCTAAA
This sequence comes from Hanleya hanleyi, assembly GCA_036873755.1. NCBI lineage: Eukaryota > Metazoa > Mollusca > Polyplacophora > Lepidopleurida > Hanleyidae > Hanleya > Hanleya hanleyi. The sequence continues at coordinate 829 of JAVTVY010027105.1, forward strand.
AGTCGCCACGCGACGCAAACTTGGCCCAAATAGAACACCATAGAGCAGAGATGTTGGTGCATGTCCAGGGTGTAATTTCGAGCTCTAGAAGTCGGGAATCTGAGACCGAAGTGACTTGAATCTTAGCCATGCATGTATCGCCAAAGAATGTTTGCTGTGATTTCCAAAAGTTTAGAAAAACAGCCAAACTTAGAGAGAAGTAGGACAGTTGTGCTGTCAGTGGTGCTCTCCATCACGTGCCCTAATTCTCCTCAGACGACCGCATAGGTTAACTGAGATGCGTTTCAGGTGATTTATCGATTTTTCAATCAGCTGAGCTGATGCGTTTTCAATTGACAGCCAAAACGAATTCGATGAGATTAATATTTCTGTGTCTAGGAAAATAGTCTTTGTGAGAAATAGTGGGGATCAGATAATCGACTGATGAAACGGAATTCGACTGATGAAAACGGAAACTCGGTCAGTTATTTGTTGATAGCTCGCTTGATACTGGTTTGATTCTGACAATCTAAACTTTCCGGAGTAGCTGAAGAGATTCTCTTTTCAAAAATATATAGTTTGATGACAAAAGTTTTTTAATTTTTGAGATAGTGGGCAACTGAAATTTTCGTGTCGACTTCGCTGAAATTTTTTCTGGACCGACCGACATGCGGTTTTTCTTGTCCGGAAAATTATTCCGTGGACTGACTGAAATACTTTTAGGTTTCCGGAACGCTCTACTTTCTTACGAAAAAAATGATATAAAATATATGCATGTAGCTTCTACCGTTTTCCTTAAAAGGGTTCGCTGAAAAAAACCGATTGAAAATCACAAGATTTTCAGTTGAATCTGCCGTAAAACGGATTAGTGAAGCGAGTTAAAAACTCGGATTTGGAGACGGACTTCAGAAGATTCCGAAAATCCGGAATAAGGATCGCGGGTAAGTTTATTGAAAGATTGGTTATGTCGGCAGGTCATAAGTGTCGAATTAAATTTAAAAAGCATAGTTTGCACAAAAAATATCCTAGTTTTCAAATAAATGAATGTTTGTCATGTAATAACTTAATGTAAATGGAAATAGTATTTAATTTTGAACTGATCATTAATTTTATATATATTTTTATAATCGAAATGCAGAATGACCAGGAATATACATATTTTGTTCTCAGTCATTGTTGTTCTTGGTTTTGTTATTAATATAAATTTACTAATTGATAATATAAATATAATTTAATTTATAAAATGAAGTAAAAACAATTTTGACAAGCAAAAATGATTCCAACAATGTAGAACGGTGAGGTTTGGAAATATGTTCAAAATTGCATTAGTAATTCCAGTTTCACGGTCAGTAACAAAGGGTTGTAACGGATTAGCGGTTGGGGATTAATTGCGTCTCCAAATCCGAGTTTTTATCTCGCTTCACTAATCCGTTTTACGGCAGATTCAACTGAAAATCTTGTGATTTTCAATCGGTTTTTTTCAGCGAACCCTTTTAAGGAAAACGGTAGAAGGTACATGCATATATTTTATATCATTTTATTCGTAAGAAAGTAGGGCGTTCCGGAAACCTAAAAGTATTTCAGTCAGTCCACGGAATAATTTTCCGGACAAGAAAAACCACATGTCGGTCGGTCCAGAAAAAATTTCAGCGAAGTCGACACGAAAATTTCAGTTGCCCACTATCTCAAAAATTAAAAAACTTTTGTCATCAAACTATATATTTTTGAAAAGAGAATCTCTTCAGCTACTCCGGAAAGTTTAGATTGTCAGAATCGAACCAGTATCAAGCGAGCTATCAACAAACAACCGACCGAGTTTCCGTTTTCATCAGTCGAATTCCGTTTCATCAGTCGAATACGCCGACCCAAATAGTGTCCCACTTCTCCTAGTCTCCCTTAATGCTAAAGATTTGTAAATAAGTATGTAAATATCCACATGAATTAAGCTTTCAGTATTCTCACAGATAAGATTTTCGAAACCGTATAAATTAGTGAAATTACATCAAAATATTATTTGGGTTCAAAGTGTCATATTTTATAGATGTAATAAAATCCACGCTAAAATGTATACGAAAGAGCCAAACCCTACATACCCCTCCTCTACTATGTAGATCGATGTAGGCCGTATAGAAAGCATTTTTATGACATCTACTGTCATTGTGGTGTATGAAAAGATGTGAAATAATTATATTCTTGCAAAAAAAAAAATATATATATAATCAAAACAACATCGACGAAGACGCCCCCTGCCAACCAAGTGACTGTGAGTATAGGGGTTTAGACCCATTCCCTGAACAATACTCCTAGAAAATTAGACTTCAGCATTTTTTACATACTAAGAGGATGATGTATAGTGACCAACTTTTGAAAGTATTGTAACAGGAAACAGTCTCTTCTTTGCTGTATTCTGCTTGAATATATAGTAAAGTCATACAACAAAATGTTCCTTGTCCCATGGAGAATCCCACCATAACATATTTTACATCCATGTATATCTACATACTAGTAAATAAAAATCAACAAATACAATTGTTCTTAGGACTGCCAGCAGAAGTCCATTTAAAAATACTTTCCAATGGAATTTTCTTTTCTAAGATAGTCTTTGTGTGTAGCAGAGATAATATAGAATTTTTTAATGTACTTTTCAATGTTTATTATTTGTGGACTTCTACTGGCAGTCCCAAGAAAAATTCTTTTTGTGGATTTTTCTTTATCTGGATATACTTGCATGTTAAACATGTTATGGTGGAATTCTCCATGGGACAAGAACAGTTTGATGTATGACTTTACTATATTCAATCAGAGTACACCAAATAAGAGACTTTCTCATTACATGACTTTCAAAAGTGTGTCACTACATCATCCCTTTAACAGTTATATCCAAATTTTATTAAGATGGCTTGAATCGCTGATTGTGATACCTGCTCCAGATTGTCCCGATACCAATTTCTGTATCACAGTTAGTAGCGCACATTGCAATACCAAGAGAAAGTCGTCATATGGACGAGTATTACCCATCATCGCAGACCGGGGCCTCATGATCTACTTCACATCGACCATGGTCAAGTGCACATGCTATTTCGGTGGAGAGCTTGTGCCAAAAACATTCAGGAGACGAGCCGGTTTCATTTAAACCCCCCAAATATGGAGTGGCCTTGTGACACGCATGGTTCATCGTTAGCTGATATGCCGAGTGACGTGCAGTGACAGATTGATGTCAGCGCCAACCCCTGTGACTTCTGCTTTGAGCAGAAAGGGTAAACGACGTCATCAACGGATTAGTATGTAAGGTAAATTCATTTGCCAAAATCTTGAAGAGCAATCCAATTGCCAATCCGAGATGAAAATTGGCAGAATATTTTGGGGGAAATGGATTCTAAATAGTGTGTTTAAGTGATTGAATTATTAGAGGGAATTATCATTTCATTCCATGCCCAAGTTCGGAATTTGGAAGCATCTTCTAATCCGATAAAATTTTAAACATTTCATAATTTGTTTTATGAACAGTTTCATTCAGTCAGAAGCAGAACACCACATCAAATAATTTTCACCATTACTCCCAAATTTTGTACATTTTTTTCTCGGACAATTTAAAATATCATTACAATTCAAATCGTCAAAATAAACGAATGTTGCAAAGGAAGTTACTATGCAATAAATGTTCTCCAAAGCAATGTTTTTTATTAGATAAAGAATAATCAAACAATATAAAGAATAGGACATAATTTCAATATATTATATTATACATATTCTCATTTAAAACTACTTCAAATGAAAGGTAAATTAAACAACTGGTATAAAGTCCCTTCATTGAGATCAGTTATCAAATGATGTCTATTGCAAAAATCAAGCAAAAAAAAAAGAGAAACAAAGCTTAGAAAATACCCTGAGTTGTTATAAAAAAAAATGTTCAAGATATGGACAACATGTGGAGTCAACAAATCATACACAATGTATGCCTTCCATGAACTTGTTTCCCACCAAAACATCATTGTGAATATTTAGAACAAAAAATGCATGACGGTGATAAATAATTCATCAATACAATCACCTAGTTTTTTTTAGGTTTTTGCACAGATCGATTGGTCTGGTTTGCAGTGGAACAATTAGTCTCAAACCCAATCTGATTAAAACCAGATCTACAAAAAAAACGCTTCCCATGTAGTCACTCATGTAGATCTGGTACTGGTGAACACCCCCTATTTCCATGTTCTGAGTACTGACCACACAGAGCTTCTCCACAATTTAGGGATGTATGTTTGAAAACGTCAAGGTCAGACCACAACTATGTGGAGAAGACAGGCTGACCTTGAGATATTATGAATAGAGAAATGTGTCCTGGAATAGATTGATATATTTAAATTCTATTAATTTCAATCGAATATCATCGTGGTTTCTATAGAGAATAAAAGATAGTGCCACGGCACTGTAGCTCATCTGGCTATAACTGGCGAAAGTAGCTGCAAGAAATTTTTACTAAAGAACTGCAATAGATGAGTTTCTAACTTGTTTTGTCCCCCCTGAACACTAAATGATCCATGCAGTAATTTCCTGAGATTTCATGATAGATTCATGGGAAATTCAAGATGCGGCCATATTGGATTTTCGAAATGAACCAAAAAAGGTATCTTGCACAACTGGACCACAAGGGGAACCTGTGTACCCAATTTGACAAAGATCCATGCAGTAATTTCCTGAGAATTCACGATGACAATATTTCATGGGGAAATTCAAGATGGCTGCTTGGTGGCCATATTGGATTTTCGAATCGGACCAGAAAAAGTTATCTTGCACATCTAGATTTGTGTATCAAATTTGAGAAAGATCAATGCAGTAGTTCCTGAGAAATCGCGATAAAGTTTCATGGGAAATTCCAAGATGGCCGCCTGGTGGCCATATTGGACTTTTGAATCAAATCACAAAAGGTATCTTGCACAACTAGACCCCAGGGGAACCTGTGTACCAAATTTGAGGAAGATCCATGCAGTACTTCCTGAGAAATCACGATAACAAAGTTTCATAGGGAAATCCAAGATGGCCACCTGATGGCCGTATTGGATTTTCGAATCAGAGAAGGTATCTTGCACAACTAGACCCAAGGGGAACCTGTGTACCAAATTTGAAAAATCAAACATTTATAGATAATGTTTCTGTTTGTAACTAAGTCAAACCTGCTTTTAATTAATGCCTTTAATCCCTTATTAAATGCACAATCAAACGTAGAAAACGGAAGTTAAAAGAAAAAGTTAACTCCCCTAGGAGAGAGTTGTCCGCCCCTAGGAGAGCTCTCCATTCAATTCCAGCGTGGCCACTATAAAGGTGACTGTAAGCCTCATTCCTATCCTCTTTCTCAAACCGAGACCAGTAGTGAACAAGGCCGCGGTACGAGGGGACGGAAGGGTGGGCACATTAAATTAAAAGCAGGTTTGACTTAGTTACAAACAGAAACATTATCTATAAATGTTTGATGTTTGCTACCTAAGTCTTAAACCTGCTTTTAATTAATGCCCTAGTACCAACATACGGAGGTGGGAACCTCGGTCTTGTAGTAGATCAAAGTAGGCTAAGTGACCGCTGGAATGACACAGAAACATGGGCATAGCATGAACAATCCATAATCAACAAATGAAACCTTGGTCATCAACATAAAAAGGTTAAACATGTGAATAAGATACCGATGTACTTATCTTTGATTGTTCACAGCCATGTAGCTGTGCTTGTGGTGTGGAAATTATTAATTCCCCCCGAGAGAGAACCCCAACCTGTCGGTGGGTGGGTCTACTCGGGAAGCCGTCTATACCAAGAGAGAACCTCAACCTCAAGGGACATACGGTCTACTTGGTAAGGCCTATTTATCTTGGCTGTTCCTAAGACCGGGTGAGGCAGAACTGGTCCGGGCCTAGCGATCGCCAAGTCACACCACTCTCAGTCCACAATCGTCTTCCATCCAACTTGCATTTTAGGGAGTTGAGTGCAGAAGACGGTGCTGAGATCATGAGAAGGACGTCAGATTCAACCTGAAGGACACAATCAAAACCGCAGTTAAGGCAAAGATCACACTCACCATGGATACATACATCTTAGGGTGATGATACAGTGTCTGACATCTCTTTAGAGGAACCAAGGTCGTCCATCTGACTTATTTCTTCCTTCAATATGAGATCAATCAATTGTGGACCAATAATATGAATGAGATGAGATGATACAGCAATTTGCAGATTCGCTGTGATGATACAAAATGCCGCCCCCCCCCCCTTTTTTTTAAAAAATTTAGTTGACCACGTGCTGGGCATCTATACGCGGCCCAAGCGTGGTCATCCTATCCGACTGGACTGATATCTCTCAGATAGAAATTGGTGAACATGGAGTTCGCCGTCCAGACAAGACTGGACAATGTCAAGGAGGGGCAGGTTCTTCCATAAATCTCAACAAAAGAAACCTGGCCGGTAAAGCCGAGGGTAATATGGAGTAGTAATAGAAGATACTAATCTAACTTATCTTTTGAGTGTCTTCCCTTAAAAGGGTAAATCATGGATATGATACAGAATATACTTATTCTAGAGTGCCTCCATCCATGCAGCTGTGCTCGTGGTGTGATATGTAAACTCTACCAAGATGTCAGGATCCTCTACCACTCGGGTTGTTAGGTCTTCTTGGTCTTAGAGAGCGCCAAGCCACGCCATTCTCAATCCACCAACGACTTACGTCCAACCTGTCTTGTGAGATGAGCGTAGGATACACAGCTGAGATCATCCAGAAGAAAGTCAGTTTCAAGCTGAAAGACACAAGCAAAACCGTAGTTAAGGCAAAGATTAAAACTCTCAAAGTGTCAGACCACTCAGATTGATGATTAGAGAGTCCATGGTCGTCTATCCGACTTATTCGTTCCTTCAAAGACGATCATGATGAAGTTTTAAAATTGAAACATACTTGAGACAATTGTTGGCTTGGAGAACCCGGGAATCGATTCCGGAACCTCTCGCCTGCAAAGCGAGCGCTCTACCATTTGAGCTAGCTTCCCTGGAGCAAGATGGCTGCCTTGCTGCAATGGTGACAAATTCTGCCCCCCCGTCTCTTCTTGAAAGAACTAACCACGTGCTAGGTAGCCCTTAGTGGCCTAAGCGTGGTCACACTATCTGACTGCACTGACATATCACACAGATAGAAATTTGTGAACGTGGAATTTGCAGTCCAGATACAAGAACTGGACAATATCATGAAGGGACAAGTTCTTCCATACAGACCATGTGTAGCGATGGTACGAAACACATTAGAAGAAGTGGAAGCCAGTAGTGGGGGCGTCAATAGTACATCTACCTTCTGGCAATTGATAAGACTATTTTATGGTCTTCTACAACTACGCGGCTTTTTTAAATATCAAGCCTTGCTGACCGGCGAAGGGATATGATAACCGTAGCCGACGAAATCGGTACGAGTAAGATAGTGACGGAAGGCACAAACAGGATCTGGCAGAAGATCGACCCCGAGGCCATGTACAAAGTCTGACAACGCCGGAATGGAGTACGACGTTGAGCGCACGGACCTGAACGAACAGACTCATTTTTGGCAATAACTTCAGGAATGGGTCGAAAAGAATGCAAGACCAATCCGCTGTCCAGGTCATAGAAGATCTTTCAAGAGCATAAAGATGAGACACTCTGGACGTCAAAGCAAACGCCGCCACAAAGGCCGTGTCATAAGACACAGCTTTATAGACGCGGACTCTAAGGGTTCACAAGATGGTAAATCAGGTCACACAGAACCACACCGATATCCTATTTCGGTAACAGTTGGCGAGTACAACGCGACTGTAATACGAAGGCGCGAATAAGCGCAGAGATATAATCGTTAAGGCTAAAGTCGGTACCAAAGGTAAGACGTAACACGCTAGCCAAAGCAGATCGATAGCCCTCCATGGTGCTAAAATGAAACTCCCTATCCTGGTGAGGGTGAAGGAGGAAGTCAATGCGAGGGAAATAGAATCGGGGACGGTATCACGTCCTCGGCACCAGGACCAATATAGGAACGTAGCAAGTAAGGTCCTACATATAATAAACAACCTTAAGGTTGATGACAGAACCATAAAGTCAAAGTCTAACCATTGGTGTAATGATCTATACAGGAATAAAGTACTTGATGGAGAAAGCCGGAAAAACTGTCCAAGTACACCACGAAAACATTGTGTTGTTTAAGCACAATCCTAAGGTAAATGGATCTCAACACAATGTTTGTGTGTTAAAGTCAACATGGTTCATTGTTAAAACAACACTGTGCTGAATTCAATTAAAGGTGACTAGTCCGTCATTCACATTCCCGCCGTCGTCCTCAGAGAATATCCACGTCCATAATCCAAAGACCTATTCCATATAACAGTATCTGACCCAATACTGCTGATTGTAATACAATTTTGATATTCTGAACTCCAGACTGGAAACAACAAGGTCTGGACAGGACTCTCTTCGTAGAGTAACAACGAACCTAAGTAAATCACAATGTGAAAAACCAGAGAAGAAATGATACAAGTGGAAAGATGACGCCAAACGAACGGACTTCCCCTCCCGCCGATGACCGACGATGAAGAATCAAAGGGGTGCCGATGAATGGATATAAAATATGCATCTCACAAATGAAGAAATGACGTGACAAACGGCGTTATGGCGTACCGAAAACGTCTAACCGATGTAATAGAACGACGCACAGGTGTATGAGAGACACATGACGGCGTAATGAACCTGCCGTCAAAGTGTAACAGGAAAGCGTAATGTGAAAAAATGCGAGAAACGTTGTATATGATAAACAACGTAGTGATTTCCCAATTCACAACAACTTAATGTATATACATGCTCAAACTGGAGCAGGATACAAACTTATAAAAGTACACGACGTAACCGAAGGGCGTTGCAAACAGTAACCCCGAAGTCGAATGTAATAAATTTTCCTTCTCTTTAAACGCAGTAGAGATGAACATATTAAATGTTTGTAGCGTTAATCACCAAATGTAAGCTCAATGAGATAAATGGGATTATGGATCTTTGTGTCAGTGAACATGAAATAATGTGTCAATGAATATGGTTACATTATGACCTCTCCCGATGTAATTTGTCTCCTGTACATGAAATTCAGTACTGGAGTTTTATATGGAGAGAATATTAAACATTTACAAGAATGTTACTATCAATAACCAAAAAGTCACACAATCGACATCCAGAACAAAGATTTTTCCAGGAAACCAAAACAAATCCTTAAAGGATTTTTAAATTCCCGAAGAGAGGAAAAACATTTAAGGTCTCTCGCCGGCAGGAGGTTATTCAAAAATTTTGAATTTGAAATGACCTAACACGAACAAATTTGCCGAGAAGCGGAAGAACAGTAAGAAACATTACTAAAGAGCAGTTTGATGCTCTAGTAGACTGTACTGGTAATACAAACTTGGTAGAAAGAAACCATAGAAGACTTCACGACTTACGTGTCATCAGGCTTAAACCTTGGCCGGCCAATAGATTCCCACTCACGCTAGTTAAATTTTAAATTTTCTCATAGGGAAGAAATTAAAATTAGTGCATAAGTCCATCTGAATTATAAGCGTAACACAGTATACAGATGGAACAGCTTGGTGAGAAACAAAACAAAACACATGTATAAAACAAAATTGTGTATCAAGGCATAGCACAGAATCACAATAAACAGTGGGTAATAGAATTACTTACTCACGATAACCAACACGTGATCCCTTTGTTGATCGACACCCCTTAATCACATAAAGAGATCAGCAAAGACCTCATTAAAATGCAATAAAGTCGTAGCATTGAAGCCCCGTAACATCCATTTATGCTATTATTATAACATCGTTTACATAGGGTTGAGATGTGGTTACGTACACAAAAAAACAACAAACACGTAAACATGAGAGGCAGAATAAAACCTCCGTAAGATCTCTCTTGAAGACAGGATATCAAAATCAGATAATAATAATTGATATAACAAGAGATTACCTTCTTGGTAGGTGAATTGAATGGATGCAAGTGAGAACAATCAAAGTCCGAACAAAAAACATACAACAACAACATGTTGTTGTTGTTGTTGAAACATCGACGGACTGCTTATAAAGACTCGGATTTCCCCGGCGGAGAAAACCGAACCTCCCGCGTCAAACGAGGGTAGTTCTCACAATCCTGGTAATTTATACAACAGATCAATGGATAAAATCATGAAACAACGAAGCAAAAACTTGTTCGTTTAAAGTACATCACAATAGGCTCCATACTTACCGAACACAACGGAATGTTGGAGGCTAATAAAAGCCTACCTCAAACACACCGGGTCGTAACTCAAAGTTTGTGTGAAGACGTAATATTGACTACACACTGGCCTAATGCAGGACTGTGTTATTTGTTAAACATGAGATTTCCTAAAGACTTTTAGAAGAACATCGTCAGACGATCATTTCAAGAGAATTTAAAATCTCCGCCCCAAGTATTTAGCGACGTACGTCCAAAGACACTAAACACGTGGCCGACTCAAACGAATCCAAGATTCGCCCCACAAATAGATCGGGCACGGAATTAACTAAACTATGTCCACGTTGTTTATTAGCTTTCCTTTTTGGAAGAGATATGTGGTACCGATAGACAGGCGAAATAACCTGAGGTAAAGAATTCTTTTGACTGAAGGAGACAATGGAATGGCCAGGCAAAACTGCCTGGTCTTTGTTGAGCGTAACAAAGGAAACGGGTTTTGGATCAACCTAGACAATGAAACTCCGGACCGGGTCAAACTGTCTAGCAACCTAGAATTATCTTCGTGTATGATAGTATGGAATTGAGAGAAACTGGGTCTTGACCAGCTCGTTCAAGATCCTAACAACACTTCACACATTGACCAAAGAAATTTCTAAGACCCGTCTGTCGATCTCCGAAATAGACGGGTCCTCACAAGCATATAAAAGCAAAGCACGACGGCCCTGGGCATAAATCCTCCAAGCCGTCGGAACCCATAATACATATTCCGCGTACGTGGACGCACAATAACACAAATCTTTACATGAAAAGCAAGCCGTGTGAGCGTCCAAAAGGGAACAAATTTTTCCCGCACATACGACACGGAATAAAAGACGGAACTTCCGACATAATAATACAGTAAGTAAGTTCCGAATAATACAACCAACTCAACACTTGATAAAGGATATACCAGCGAGACAACAACAACCAATGTTGTAAAATTGACTCTGAATACTTCCCTAGATGTGCACTGCTCGAGCAAACAAGAGAAAGAGGATAGGAATGAGGCTTACAGTCACCTTTATAGTGGCCACGCTGGAATTGAATGGAGAGCTCTCCTAGGGGCGGACAACTCTCTCCTAGGGGAGTTAACTTTTTCTTTTAACTTCCGTTTTCTACGTTTGATTGTGCATTTAATAAGGGATTAAAGGCATTAATTAAAAGCAGGTTTAAGACTTAGGTAGCAAACAGATCCATTCAGTGGTTCCTGAGAAATCGCGAGAAAGTTTCATGGAGAAATCCAAGATGGCCACCTAGTGGCCATATTGGATTTTCGAATCGGACCGAAAAAGGTATCTTGTACAACTAGACCCCAAGGGGAACCTGTGTACAAAATTTGAGACAGTTCCATGCAGTACTTCCTGAGAAATCATGATAACAATGTTTCATGAAGAAATCCAAGATGGCCGCCTGGTGGCCATATTGAATTTTCGAATCGAAGCAGAAAAGGTATCTTGCACAACTAGACCCCAAAGGGAACCTGTGTACCAAATTTGAGAAAGATCCATGCAGTAGTTTCTGAGAAATCGCGATAACATGCAATGTTTCATCGGGAAATCCAAGATGGCCACCTGGTGGCCATATTGGATTTTTGAATCCGACCATAAAAGGTATCTTGCACAAATAGACCCCAAGGAGAACCTGTGTACCAAATTTGAGAAAGATCCATGAAGTAGTTACTGAAAAATAATGATGACAAGATTTCACTGGCAAATTCAAGATGGCAGCCATATTTAAAATCATATCGACACCGCATGAACAAATTCTGGTGTACTCATTGGGGGGAACATGCATGTCAAGTTTCAGCTTAATCGGCCAAGTGGTTTCAGAAAAGAAGATGTTTACGCACGACGGACGACGCACGGACGACGCACGACGGACAATCAGGCCATGACATTAGCCCAGATGAGCTAAAAATTAATCTGATAAAACAAGCTAAAATATATGAGAAGATGAGATTTACATATAGAGTATACCTGTCACCCCTCATTTCAAAATGAGATGGACCAGACCTTGATCCGCCAACAAAGCCGGATTCATATCTTAAATCAGACACATTTAAGATCAGGGGAGCATTTTTTTTTTTAGATCTGCTTTTAATCAGATTGTCTCAAACCTTGTCTTTCGGCTAGAACAGAAGATACACAAAAATACTGAATTTCTGACATTTATAAATGAGTTCAGCTCACATCACGTGCTATTCAACCCTCTGCACTAGAGACTGGGACAAGCTCCAATTAGGTTAACATCAAAGAAAATACGAAAAAATCGCCATACAGAAAGAAGTATTCCTAACCACTGATTTTTACACATTTTCACAAGAAGATTCAGAATTTTTCAGCCACTAAAAACAAGTCATGAGAATTCACAAGAATGACATCTAGTCACTTAGAAGAGTGAAATTCAATAAGTAAATTATTGCTTTCACTGACAGGCTGGACTGGAAGAATGTCTGGACGCAATAAACATGTAGACAACATTGATGCCATATAGTATCATAATTTATGAAACTAGTTTTGGAAAATTGTTTTGGATCTTGAAATGACTAGTTAAGGATAACTGTGCCTGGAGATTGACAGTATCCACCCCTGTAGTAACTGTCCGACTGTGTTTTGTTCATCAAGGAATAATACCGATCACGTAAGAGGAAGGCCGCAGCTTTAGGCTCTCTCTGTCGAGTCAGGACTCCCTTCTTATTACCAACCACACGGGTTATACCTGGAGAGAGATCATAGGCTTCACATCATCACAAATGTTGAAAACTTACAGTTGAAAATATTAAGGAGAGATGCCAAACATTCATGTGTGATGTAAGCAACATATTCATTCTTGAGATACGATGGCAATGAGAAAACAAAGATGGATGAACATACATACATACATACATACATGTACATGATGACAACGTGCGAAAAACAATTTTGGCTGTAGTCGATGACCTGGTTTGTGTACTATAAGTTCAATAACTTATTAGTTTTGAGACATGGTGGTAAAAAGCAGCCAGAGAAGAATGGACAAATTTGACCCAGTCACTAAGAAAAATAGGTCAATCAAATTGATATTTGATAGGCTTCTTCTTTAAGACAATATACATATGTGAAGCAAGTTGGCATGGTCAATCTAGAGAGTGAGTGAGAGTGAATATTATTTAACGTCGCTTTCAACTATATTTCAGTCATATCACGATGTTGGTTCCTATCCCTTTTCACACACGGGAACCACATGGGTGGGGTCCTATTCCTCTTCACACCTGGGCAACCCACGGTTCTAGAGATATGGTGGTAGCAATCAATTCATGATAAATTGACACAGTTTGACCTGGTGACCTGCAAAAATATGGGTCAATTTTGCTGCTTTTCAATAGGTTTCTAAACTGTGACCTGTGTTACATAAGTTTGGTATTCCTAGCTCATTGTGGAGATATGGTGGTAATAAGAAATCGGAGATGAATGGACAGACAGATGGCAGTACGGACATACTGATGTACACAATGACGACAATGTCATTCGGGCAAAATTACCCGAGGGGTAAGAACTGAGACATTATTCCTGGTGATTTCTTGCACCTAGTGATCCTATTATTTCCTCACCTTGGTCTGTCAGGAAATCTGCAAAGTTCCAGACCATTTCTCCCACAAGGAACTCCAGTCTGAGACTGTCAAACACTTTGTGGTATTCACCCATAAACTCTCGCTGATACTCTTCAGTAAACACAAAAGATGGGTCCTGTCATCGAAAGAAAACAAAATATGTAGTTAGCAACTCCTGAATACATGTAAAACAATACAGCTTGCAATATTTTATTGGCCTATCTTGAGATCAATGCTTTTGTCTTCAATCCAGCTAGAAGCATATTAGTATAGTTACACACAGAGGCACACAGCCAATTTTGTACTGGGCGGGACTGTTCAGTTTGTACCTGCATGGGTTCGCAAAAAAAATTAGGGACACCATGCATTACCAACCAGTTAGTGACTGTACGGTAATCAGTTACTGAAAAGCACCAATCAGGCGTTTCCTTACCAGTTTCAAAAATGTATCATGCAGCACTATGCAGTAACCAAATATTTATCATGCAGTCATGAAGTGGTCACATCAGGCACTGTCTTTAGTTGCCTTTTCTGTTTTGTTTTTAGGCAGTTGACAAAAATCTTACATCCGAGGTAGTTACATAGAAATTGGTTGTCATAATTACTTACTTTTCCAACCAATTTTGAGACCTCTGCCATCCAGTGTTATATACTGTATATATTCACTGGGAGTGCATTAGGGTGTGATGAGCCACAGTTTGATTCAATCCATATTCAGTGTGAAATGACAATACAGCCTTATCCATGTAATGCTGTAGACTGACACGATACTCCAGTACCTGTCCGGCTAACACAGGTTCCATTGTATGACAGTATGCAAAAGTTCACCTACCCTGTGCAGACCTGGGATCGTATCAGCACCATATTCTGTGACCATGACCGGCTTCTGAAACTTCTCATGCCAGTTCCGTAGGTTATAGTTGAGCTGTAGACCAATTACCTCTGTATGGCCTGTATCACTGTACCAGCCATAGTACTGGTTAACACACAAGATGTCCGAGTATTGAGCCTGGCGATAATGTATTAAGGAATAGTACTTGAAATAGATGTATAAATACATGTATAGAGCATTTGATAAACTTGTGAAAAAGTATGAAAATATTGCATATTTAGCCAGTTAACATCAAGTTTTTTCCATCGTATGTATCCATTTCACTCATGGTCTACTATAATTACACAATTTGTTAAAAAATTTGAGAAAAATATTTCTTTCAATGAGATGCTAAGCAAATAAACTTTGACCAGCAGAGCACATAAAAAAATCAACTGACCATAGGAAATGAGTATGGCAATGGATTGTACTATAAATAATGTCAAATGAGACATTTGATGTTCTATCCATATCCTGTTGAGTAAAATGTAATTTCGTCCTTCATGCCCATATAATGCAACACTGAATTGACCAGGAACAAGAGGACAGAGAAAGCTGGTGCTTTAATTTGGCATTGCTGGTTGCAGACAGGATTTCTCTTCTTGCAGTGGTCAGAACAGGATTTGATGTATTAACCCTGTCTGGCATGGCAATTTGAGATGTACCACAGCCTGAAGCCCTGTCCCCATCCCCTTTAAACATTAAACATTTATAAACAATGTTTCTATTTATAACCAAACCAAACCTGCTTTGATTTATGCCTTGATCTCCGCCGGAGATATACAATACAAACGTTAAACGCCAGTTTAAGACCAAAAGTTATCTCCCTTCAGGGGAGCTCTCCCTACTCTCTCCTGGGGAGTTATCCTCCCCCAGAGAGTAGTCTCCCTTTAGCGGAGCTCTCCTGCTCAGCCTGGATATAAAAGCCAGCTCCCAGCATATACTCCTCCTCTATCTCATTGTTTTTACAAACCGAGACCTGTGGTGTACCTGTGGTGTACAAGGAGTGAGGGGAAGGATGGGAGGGCCATTACATCAAAGCAGGTTTGGTTTGATTATAAATAGAAACATTGTTTATAAATGTTTAATATTTATTGCCCAAACCGACACCTGATTTGATTTATCCCTCACTACCAACATATGGAGGTGGGAACCTCGGCCTTAAAGGAATTGCAATGGCAGGCTGAATATCCGCTGAGATAATCACATACAAGACACAATAATATTCAACAAGAAACCTTAGCTAGAAATGCAAAAAGGTAATCATGAATATAAGTAAGTGGCTACTTATCTTGTTGCATGTCTCCATGCAAGTAGCTGTTGTCTTGGATGTGGAGCACAAAGATACCCTCCGTATAGGGACTCATGGAATCTTGCCAGGAATGAGCACTTGGAGGGCAGCGAGTATGAATTGGGAAGAGTTCTGTCTCCAAGATAACATACCAGGTGTCCAATTTCGTGATAGTGGTAGTGGTGCGAGAATTTACTGCCATGTGAAACGTGGACCCGAGCACACGAATCCAGCGAGTAAACAGGGATGAGAGGGGTCTAATGGTACGCCCTCGTACCAAACCTGACGCTTTGAACCACCTTGACCCATAGTCAGTCCTTGATGCTGATACTGTACTGTTAAGAGTTGATAGCGGAGCTTCTGAGACTACGTCCTCATCAATCCCTGAGATGGACTGGAAGAAGAAAACAAAGCTTTAAACTGACATGACACAAACAAAAACTGCAGTAAAGACAGATTAAAATCATAATTGTGGCAAGCTTTAAAAGATAACTCGAGAGATGGCGGATGGCCAACTGATCTATTACTTTTCATAGGTGACCTAAAAAGAACACAGATGTGATCATAATTCTCAACAAACAGAACCACGGACGGAGACGCAGTGGTTAATTATGGAGTAGTAATAGAAGTTACTTATCTTTGAATGTCATCCATGAAGCTGTGATCATGGTTGTGGTGATCAATTTACCACCACAGTAACCCGGGTACCTGAGCACCATGAGATCGGGAGTAAGCATGTAGGAGAGATAATTACCAACAAGACACAATAATATTCAACAAGAAAACCCTGGCCAGAAACGCAGTAAGGTAATCATGAATATAGGGCCGGTGATAATTAATGGTTCGTTTCGCGTAACCAGCCCTCATCTATATTTTGAAGGCAAATAATTAAAAACCCTGAGGGCTTTACATTTTCATGAGTAAAACTTGCTCATTTCCATATTTGTATACAATTGGTTTGCAAGTTAATAATTATTAATTAATAATTATCGCACTCAGCATGTGCATTTTTACAACCAAGGTTACGAGAAACAAACAACCAACCAACCGTGACCTAAGTAAGTGGCTACTTATCTTGATGCATGTCTCCATGCAAGTAGCTGTGGTCTTGGATGTGGAGCACAAAGATACCCTCCGAACAGGAACTCATGGAATCTTGCCAGGAATGAGCACATGGAGGGCAGCGTGTATGAGATGGGAAGAGTACTGTCGCCAATGTAGCATACAAGGTGTCCTATTCTGTGATAGTGGTAGTGGTGCGAGTAAACAGGGATGAGAGGGGTCTAATGGTACGCCCTCGTACCAAACCTGACGCTTTGAACCACTTTGACCCCATAGTCAGTCCACATTCCGCTTGATATCCAACTCTGTGTACTTTAATCTTTGATGCAGATTGGAATGTTGAGAGTTGACAGCGGAACTTCTGAATCTACTCTGAACTGTGAGTTGACTGTTAGAAGACTCAGATGATATGATCTAGAAGATCATAGCTCTAACCTGAAATGACACAAGCAGAATCGCATTAAAGGTATAGAATATAACTCACCATTGTGTCAGGCTTGATTGTTGACTTAAGAGTCTGCGATTTGCAATCTGAGCTATAACTTCTTCATTGGTGATCAACTAGTATGTGGACTTATATGTTTGAGAGATGAGATGAGATGATACAGCAAGCTGGCAGACTTGCTGCGATGATACAAAATGCCGCCCCCCCCCTCTTTTTGAAAAGTTACTCGACCACGTGCTGGGCAGCCACCCATGGCCCAAGCATGGTCACTCTATCTGATTGCACTGACATGTCTCTCAGATAGAAGTTAGTGAATGTGGAATTTGCCGTCCATGCACAAGCCTGAACAATTTCAATGAGGGATATGTTCTTCCATAACGGCCATGACGTAGCGATGGCGCGAATTTCCTGCAGAAGACAGTAGCGGAGGAGCGTCAATGGCCAATTGATATGACCACTTAATGGTTTCCTTTAACCACGAAGCAATGGTATTCTTAGTAATGTCACGAGTCGCCGAGGGATGAAGAGACAAGAATAACAGACGACGCGAGCCCCGACCGGAATCGGTACGAGTGAATCAGAGCACACAGAACCACACCAATATCCCATTTAGGTAACAGCTGTCGAGTACGGCGAGACTGTAGCGCGAATGCCCGAATGAGCGCAGAGATATTGTCGTTTAGACTAATGTCGATGCCTGCAGAAAGACGTAAAACCCTCGCCAAAGCAGACCGATACCCCTCAATGGTACTGATTTGAAACTTCTTGTCACGATGGAGATGGAGAAGGAAAACAGCACTAAGGAAACAGAGGCAGAATCGGGATTGGCATCACGTTCTCGGCACCAGGAGACGAAATAGGCCCATTACGCTTGATAGCTGCGATGTAAAAGACCGACTGGGGTTGAAAAACATCGTCTTTATTTTTTTTTATTTTTATTTTTTTTTAAATTATGTGAAGTCTGGCATCCCACCTAGACTATCAGCCTGAATGAACACCCCACATGACGATGTGGGGGACTGCCACCCAAAAACAGAGGTGGAAATAGAGAGGTCAATACCAGCCTAATGGATTGAGGGATGACGTCTGTAATAAGACAGAAGGCACTGCAGTGACCGAAGTAGAATGCGATCATAATGATTAAGGTCCTGCATAGAAAAAGACAAGTCCTACTAGTTGATGACCAAACAACTAATGCCCACGTCTAAAACTGGTCCAACGGTCTATACGGGAACGAAGCACTTGAAGGAGAGCCATAAACTTGACAGCACCAGCTACAAAGTGTCACACTGTGTAACCATAAGGCTTACATCAATTTGAATGAAGCATGAAACTTACTTTCTCTCCGTGCTTGAATAACAGGAGATGAAAAATGAACTTCCTGTGATCGAACCACAAGGGGCACCACCGTAAATAAACCGCGATGTGAACGGTCCAAGCGATGGGGGTAAACCCGCGATAAAGACGCATCGCCGAATCGTCCTATTAGCTGTATGAGAAAAACAACGTAATGCGAAACGCGACGTAGTGATTTTCCCAAAATCTTACAAATCAGTTCAAATTTATTGTACATATACGCTCACGAAAGAGCAGGGTAAAACCTTAGAAATGTACGAGAAAAACGACGTTGAGGGGAAACAGGAACGACGTTAATGAAGATGAATCTGAAAACTGTAGTCGAAACTGGAAAATTTCACAGTGGAGTAGGAAACAAAACAGTCGTAATCTGCGAGACTTGTAATGAGATTTGAAATGCATCTAGGAGATGAACATCATCAATGTTCCCAGCGATAAAACGAGAGCATTACTCCGAGGAAGTAACCTCCCTGACAATCAACACAAAGAAACTTCCGCGTAAACTAGGAAGATCTTAAATAAGATTAAATATTCCCCGAAGAGAGCCCACATGTTGATGTCTCTCGCCGGTAGATGAACCAAAAGGTCTTAAATGTCACAAATTGAATTGACCAACCAAAACAATGTTCAAACAAGACTCGCCCCCTTATTAGAGGTCCACTGCACATAAAACCTCAAATGGAATAGAATAAATTATCCGGTTTTTAAATAGACAAGCTCAGCTTAATCTCCGTGGCGCAATCGGAAGCGCCCGGTTGTCTTACCTTAATAAAGATAAGGATGAAATAAATGCTGTAGACCAAAAGATGTTTGGACGAAGCTATCTAGGAGAAAAATATTGCTAAAGAGCAGTCTGCTTTTTGAGAAACTTCAGGCCTGACCCAACCCGACCACGGACAGGGTAAAGATCAATAAATACCCCATGTGTCGAACGAGAGCAATTCTAAAGACTTCTCGGAGAAATAAACCTCAAGCAAATAATCATAATTTCTCAGAAAAGGAAAATAAGATTAAAGCTCAACCCAAATTGAATTGTACATCTAATTCAATACAGCGCTGGGAAAATTTGGATGTGACAAATCACAATGCAATATTTACTAACAGAAAAATGTGATCCAAAGAATAGCACAATTTCTTAATAAACATCTCGTGATCTCTATTGTTGTTCAACACCCCTTGATTACACAAAGAGTGTAATAAGATAGCTCATTAATATTTAACAAAGAGCCATAGTGTATAGCTTTTGGCTTGTAATAACGAAGACAAACGCAACAACAACAACACGTAAACACAAAGACAGAGGTAAAACTCTGCAAGTTTCCTCTTGTTTTCTTTTTATCACAATGATATCCAATAAACGGAAATTATAACACTTGATAAAACAAGAGACTAAATTCTGGTAGGAGTAACGAACTGCATGCACAGAAGCAAACCTCCCACAATTGGAAAAAGTCGGCAACACAAGAACAAATGACAGACTGCAAACTTTTACTCTGCAGCCTGTAATAATCAGAAGTCATAATACATTATACTTTGAAGCATTTTTATTCCGTGAAGACAAAAACTTTTACCTTCAGTCCGGCACTGTAAACATAACACAAACGCGACGATCCAAAACACGGGACGAGAATATACGTCGCAAATGGAGGTCGTAAATCCGTAATGTGAACATTCAAAGCCGAGAAGAAACGCCCTTCCATAAAATGAGAGGCGAATTTCTTTAGATAAATAGCAGAGGAAAATATAAATCGTAAAAGAGAAACAGAACGATTTTTATTCCTAATGTAAGAAACAGCCAGAGAATGACCAAATGACAAAGGAGTCAGCAAAGTACACGCGGTGAGATCAAATTCTTTTGTCCGACAGGGACAATGGAGTGATCTGACCGACAGGACCTGGCCATTGTCTGACTGAACAAAGGAACCGGTTTCCCAAGGCCTCCTGACAAAGCAAGACCTGAGGAGGCTAGGCTATCAAGTACACCTGAATTATCTTGTTGTACAACCGTCCCACTAGGAGGTATAAATTCCCCAGACCCAGACGAAGGAGTCGGACTTCTAGTATTACGGGATAAATCTAACCCAGGACCCAGAATTTGATTGATTTTAATGTCCTCAACTAGAGAAATTTCCACCACCCGTCTATCGACTTCCGATAGATCGGGGTTCTCAGAAGCCTGAAGCAAATATGACCTACGGGCTTGAGCATAATTTTTCCAAGTATCATTGTCCCAAGACACACATTCATTACACGTGTTATTTCTATAACAAATTTTGTCCTTACAGACAAAACATCGCGTATGGGCATCCAAACGAGTCGAAATACGACCGCACGCATGGCAAGAATTTGAAGGGATGGGAACAGAATACTCAGACATTATTTACGAAAGAAAATATTTCGGAAATAAACTTTGAACAAAAACAACTTGTGTGACAACAACAACTTGTATAAACTTTGAACAACAACAACTGTATTGCAATCCAACTCCTGACGTGCACCACTGGAGGTACAAACGAGAAAGAGGAGGAGTATATGCTGGGAGCTGGCTTTTATATCCAGGCTGAGCAGGAGAGCTCCCCTAAAGGGAGACTACTCTCTGGGGGAGGATAACTCCCCAGGAGAGAGTAGGGAGAGCTCCCCTGAAGGGAGATAACTTTTGGTTTTAAACTGGCGTTTAACGTTTGTATTTTATATCTCCGGCGGAGATCAAGGCATAAATCAAAGCAGGTGTCGGTTTGGGCAATAAATATCTGTGTTATCCTTGAGTCCAGGAAGCTGAAACTCACCAGACTATATACTATTTGGATCAAGTTATTTTCTCAACTGTGAAAAAATGAAATATGGCACAGTGGCATCAAACTTCAAAAAGATGTTGTATTGGTCAGTTTTCTATTCATGCAATTGCCTCCACAAAATTGGACACTGAATTAGGAACAAGCCTTATGGGCTTCAAATATACCAGCAGATACATTTTTGACTGCAGAAATCATAATTTAAGATACACAATTTGGAGAAGTTGAGAACCTAGCCATGATCCCTCTAGATATTACAATAACCAAAATTGACCTTGCAGGCCGGTAGCCAAGCGGGGTTTTCTGGGTTCGGGCGAACCCCCCCTTTCAGAAATATTATATATTTTTCTCATATAAATGCCCTTTTCAAACACTGAAGCGAACACCCTATTTGCCCCTTTTCCCATACAGCGAATCCCCTGATGTGCCCTTTTGGAGTGAAGGCGCACCACCCCTCAGTAAATCCTGGCTACTGCCCTGCCTTGATAAAATAGGTCATGGTCAGTTAAATTGGAAAGGTTTCTCGTCCATCAGCAGTTGCATATGTAGTATGAATTTGGAGAGCCTAGATTTAATCTTTCAAAAGATGTCACCAATACTAGAATTTGACTGTGACAGAATAGGCCAAAGTCAGTCATCTTCAATAGGCTTCTGATCCATGGACAATTGCATAAGTGACATGAATTTGGAAAGCCAAAAAATACTCCTTCAAGAGATATTGTGTTACAATGTAGCTAGAGGAACAGACAGATGGACCATGCAGACAATACCCTTCGGCAAAAAACGCTGAGGTCTTAAAATCAATAGGCTTCTACTTTGCCATCCAAATCCATATCTCTGAACTGTATTTATAGCATACTCATAGCAATTTTCAATCATTTACTGATATTCAGCCACATTGACCTTTGACCTTTTGACCTTAAAATGTATAGGGTTCCTCTTTGCCCTATGGAAAGGTATACCCAAAGATTGGTACCAATCCATGCCCTGGAGCTGGAGATGTCTCACAAACAAAACATGAAGCTGCGCTATCGAAACCCCTCGGCTCTGAACCCCAGCTATTATAATGTAAGGGTGTCTCTACCAATTGATTGGCTTGTGGGAAGAAATATTTACCCCTGGTATTGTAAGTGTACTTTCTTTGAAAAAAAAAAAGTTTTCCTCCCCTTAAATTAATTTGTTTCTGGAATAAATTGAAAGAGCTGTATCGATGTCTCACCAAAACAGCAGTACACATGGCTAGATAAATACAGTACATGTATACTAAATGGCACATGTATGTCATTTTCAAAACAGATTTGCAAGCATTCTTCGCATTGTCTAAGAGAATAAATCAATAAATCAGTCATCCAATCAATAAATAAATGTGATAGTATACTAACATGATATAGAAATAATATGCAAACTTAACATAGGAATTAGTGGATTTTGTTAGACAAGGGGCATAACTCTGCAAAATACTTTCTGACACGACTCATTTTCGATAGGCATCTAGTGTCATTTTCAAAACAGATTTGCAAGCATTCTTCGCATTGTGTAAGAGAATAAATCAATAAATCAGTCATCCAATCAATAAATAAATGTGATAGTATACAACATGATATAGAACGTAACATAGGAATTAGTGGATTTTATTAGACAAGGGGCATAACTCTGCAAAATACTTTCTGACACGACTCATTTTCGATAGGCATCTAGTTCAGGTCAAGAGAAACAACTGTATCACGTTAGGATGTTGTATATGGAACGGTTCTGAAATTATCACAATAACAAATCATGAATGGATTTTTATTTGTAAAAAGGGGCATAACTCTGGAAAATATTGTCCGAGATGACTCATTTTCGATAGGCTTCTGATTTACGTGAAGATAAATAGATGTAACAAGTTTGGTTGCCATGCATGAAACGGTTCTGTAGATATCGTGGTAACGGATTTTATTAGACAAGGGGCATAACTCTGCAAAATACTTTCTGACACGACTCATTTTCGATAGGCATCTAGTTCAGGTCAAGAGAAACAACTGCATCACGTTAGGATGTTGTATATGGAACAGTTCTGAAATTATCACAATAACAAATCATAAATGGATTTTTATTTGTAAAAAGGGGCATAACTCTGCAAAATATTGTCCGAGATGACTCATTTTCGATAGGCTTCTGATTTACGTGAAGATAAATAGAGGTAACAAGTTTGGTTGCCATGCATGAAACGGTTCTGTAGATATCGCGGTAACGGATTTTATTAGACAAGGGGCATAACTCTGCAAAATACTTTCTGACACGACTCATTTTCGATAGGCATCTAGTTCAGGTCAAGAGAAACAACTGTATCACGTTAGGATGTTGTATATGGAACAGTTCTGAAATTATCACAATAACAAATCATAAATGGATTTTCATTTGTAAAAAGGGGCATAACTCTGCAAAATATTGTCCGAGATGACTCATTTTCGATAGGCTTCTGATTTACGTGAAGATAAATAGATGTAACAAGTTTGGTTACCATGCATGAAACGGTTCTGTAGATATCGCGGTAACGGACGGACGGACGTACGGACGTACGGACGTACAGACGTACGGACGTACGGACAGCCGTACATGATGACGACAATACCCCTAGGCCAAAGTTGGCCGAGGGGTTAAAAAAGTCAACAGACAAGACAGAAATCATGATCACATTATAGGACCTTGTCCATAGACGGGTTTACACAAATTATTTGATGTGAGATAAAATAGTGTAGGACAACACAGTTAAATATTCTCAAATTTGCAAGGCGAAAAGGATTCTCAAAGTAGCAGCAGGATGGCAACGGGTCAGTGCAAGGCCTATAATTGACAAAGCAACGGGCTATATACAGAAAAGACTCCTCAGAGTAGAAACTGGTTATGGTACTAACTTCTTGAAACTGCAAATCGTCATTGCTAGGAACTGATCATTGACTGTATTGACTTCTTGAAACAGTGGATCTGGCAAGAAGTTCTCGAAGCAGAAACTGGCCAATGCAACAAATTTGATTGGCAAACAGAAAAGCTTTAACTGCATGGCCAGTTTAAAGACTTCAATTGACAATGGAAAACTAGCACTTGCAAAGACTGACTCTCGAAGCAGGAAGTGGATTTTGCAAGAAATTGCAAAGCAGTAACTGGCTATATACAGAAAAGACTTCTCAAATAAGCAACTGGTTGTTTTAACGACTTCACGAAGCTGAAACTGACCATTGCAAGAATCTGGTCATTGTATTGACTTCTCAAAGCAGGAGATCTGCCAAGGAGTTCTCGAAGCAGAAACTGGCCAAAGCAAGGATATTGATTGACAAAAGAGCAAGTGAGGATTGCGAGAACTTGAAAAGCAGCAACTGGCCATTAGAGGATAAAGTAGCAGTGACTGTTGCAGTGAGTGAGTGAATTTGCTTAACATTGCTTTCAACAATGTCTCCATCATATCATAATTCTTTCACACATGTGCCCCAGTTAGTCGCTGTACTACAAAGTTAACTTGTTAAAGCAGTACTTTACATTGAAGGGACTTTTCGATGGAGACTTACTTAATTGTCAATGAAAGACTTGTCAATCCTGCTTTGAAGCATCTCGTCTATGAAAGGACTGGGCAAAGCCAGAGTTCTCAGCAGAGGAACTTAACATTTTTTAATGCAGGAACTTGACGAGAGAAAGCTTAAAGGAGGAACTTCACAATGTAGTGAATTGTCTGTGGAGGGATGTGTCAATCTATTTGTCATTGTTTGTCTGTGAGCAAGGAATAAAGCTGGTAAGTGATCAATACTGGAATTGAAGGTTTTCATTGAAGTATGAAGGTTTAAAATTATGTCAGAACTTACAACTTCATCTGTGCTGTAAGGCTCATCGGACACAAATGTAACAGGTCTTGTAGGGTCAAGGTCTCATGTGTGACCAATTACAGATCTACAGAATTACAGCAGGGAGCAGTCATGTGATGCATATTTTGTCTTTACAGACATAACTTTAGGAATACTGTATTAGTCAGCAAAATGTAGTACATGCTTTATTGAGGGGTATGGCTCAAACAGTTCTTTGTTACAACATGTACCATGCTAGTTACATTACATAATGGTGTTATAAAGCAAGAAGAGTTGATACACTGGAATCTGTTGGGACAGGAACCTACTAAAACAACTAACTCAACTTGGGCTTTCCAGTCCAAAAATGCATGCTGGTCAGTGAAGACCGGTTCCACTGTTTGGCTAAAAAAGTCTTTGGTTTCTGGTCAGCAAAGGGGTTATGTCTCGACCCTTTTATTTTGCAAAATTCCAGCAAAGTGTTCTACCACACCTTGCATTTTACAGGGCTGATTTCTGGTTGAATTGATACGATACAATCAGCCCGATCAAAATACATGGCCTGGTTTCACTTGAATATTATAAAGACAATTAGGTGAAGACAACTTTGATTTTATCGGTAATATGGTGCTGAGTATTAGAAGATGCGTTACTATAGAAATAGTGTACTTAATGTGCCGCATTTATATCCCTGTTCTAAACCATGGCTGCTCTGGAAACAAAAACAAGAAAAGCCGTTTCACTGCACCACCCTTTTCGAAGGGTTTTAACCAAGAACAAAAGACAGTTTTAGCCTAATCAGATAAGTATGCATGAAGCTATGTTACAGAACTTACAGCTACATCAGTGGTGAATTTACTCCCTCCTATGACAAACACCACAGGTCGTGTCGGGTCAAGGTCATGTGTGTGACCAATCACAGACCTGCATTCATAAAGGTCTAGTTGTATGCCAGTTAATACAATTCCTCATGCACAGACATTATATCAGAAAGACAGATTTCCTTGATCCATATAATAGGTACACATCAAGAAAACAATCCCAGAATTCCTCATTCCAGGGAACAAAATATTCAAAATAATTTACCTGTCACATGAGAGAGGTGACCAAAAGGTTCAACTGTCACCTTTAAGAATTATCTGAGCATGCGATCGTTGAGATTATCAAGTACAAGTAATTCAAGATTATTGACAAAGCTACATGTTACAAGCTACCAATGAGTTAATAAGATCTTCTTTCCATGTACTAATTAGCAGCTTTTTTGAAAGAATTTTGTCGAAGATATCATTTGAACATACAAAAAAAAATGGCTTTATTTCTCTACATGTCTCTTTCAAAATAACCTGTCAGGAACAGGAAGACAGATGTAAATTTCGACCACTATAATCTGATGGACAAAGCTAAGGCATATGATCTAACTATTATTTCCTTCATTCTCAAACACATCTATGGGAATTCATTCGATTTGTTGAGATTGTTAGTTTGATGTCCACAAACAAATTCACACACACCAAATTTCTTTCATCTCCGGTTCACTTACAACTGCCTGGGCTCGTTTCTTCTCAAGTCGTCGACCAGAATTGACCAGTGTGACTGGGCGTGTGGAGTCTAGGTTTTTGGTATGACCAAACACTGCCCTAATTACATTAATGTATGTGTCAGCCATATCATTCAAAAGTTAGTTAAGGGTACATAAAGGGAAACTTGCACAATATAGGCAATGGATGAAAATGAAGTTCCAATCCTGGATGATGACTGGCTCACTGGACCAGAATAGTGTGAAATGGATAAAACAGAAGTGGTAATCATGGCAGCTGGCTACATTGTATAGTGCAAGTCATCCATTGTACTGGAATGGTCAAACTTTCAATACTATTCTACAATAATATGTGGGACCTATGTCCTCAACTCTGCTTAAAAGAGACTAAAAATAAAATTAAGTCTTTTCATTCCTGAGCAGCATGGCCTTATTTCGAAACATTTGCCCTTTTTCGAGCGAGATTGTTAGAACAGTATCGAAATGAATGTTTAGGTTTTGGGAGCACGCTATTCTTTGCCTTAAAATATGTCACAGCCTTCAAAATCGAGGCTTTACTGTTTAGAATAAATACATATGCATCCATCCACCATTTTTTCCTATTTCCAAACTGAAACAAAATGTTTTTCTTGGCCTATTGTATTTGTAACCATTTTAGATGCTAATGTCACCCACTGTTCACCACTCCCATTTTTTAACAATACGATAAGGTAGTCAGTCCGCTGGTGGTTTTGGGCTTTGGCAGCCATTTTCCATGATTTTGCCTGTTTTTCCCAGTAGGTTATCTCAATTTCCTAGGTTAAGCAATAGGGATTTCCTTTAAAAGTCTTCTAGCCGAGACTTTGTGCACAGTAACATTCATCTAATTTGATAAATTAAAATTAAAATTCTTATTATCTTCAAACAGTTGGAATATAAGAACATGAAGCTGCGCTATCGAAACCCCTCGGCTCTGAACCCCAGCTATTATAATGTAAGGGTGTCTATACCAATTGATTGGCTTGTGGGAAGAAATATTTACCCCTGGTATTGTAAGTGTACTTTCTTTGAAAAAAAAAAATTGTCTAAGAGAATAAATCAATAAATCAGTCATCCAATCAATAAATAAATGTGATAGTATACTAACATGATATAGAAATAATATGCAAACTTAACATAGGAATTAGTGGATTTTGTTAGACAAGGGGCATAACTCTGCAAAATACTTTCTGACACGACTCATTTTCGATAGGCATCTAGTGTCATTTTAAAACAGATTTGCAGGCATTCTTCGCATTGTGTAAGAGAATAAATCAATAAATCAGTCATCCAATCAATAAATAAATGTGATAGTATACAAACATGATATAGAAATTATATGCAAACTTAACATAGGAATTAGTGGATTTTATTAGACAAGGGGCATAACTCTGCAAAATACTTTCTGACACGACTCATTTTCGATAGGCATCTAGTTCAGGTAAGAGAAACAACTGTATCACGTTAGGATGTTGTATATGGAACGGTTCTGAAATTATCACAATAACAAATCATAAATGGATTTTTATTTGTAAAAAGGGGCATAACTCTGCAAAATATTGTCCGAGATGACTCATTTTCGATAGGCTTCTGATTTACGTGAAGATAAATAGATGTAACAAGTTTGGTTGCCATGCATGAAACGGTTCTGTAGATATCGCAGTAACGGACGGACGGACGGACGTACGGACGGACGGACAGCCGTACATGATGACGACAATACCCCTAGGCCAAAGTTGGCCGAGGGGTAAAAACTTAAATACTGTTTATATTATTTTTCATGAATATGCTATTCCCCACGTTTTCTGGGTTATCAATTGGAGCACGGATCAGTCCATTTAACGGTGTCTACAGCTAAAAAATGCACACGAACCTATATTTTTTCTTTATTATTCCTCATATCACACAATTATAAATGCAACAACACACATTATTCAAAAAGTTAATTACTTTGATTTACCACCAGCGGACATCGTTAAGTCATTAAATGCTCTAATTATTTGATCACCATATTAACATTCAATTACCCCCAGAGTTTGCTTCAGATTTTGATAAGCCAATCTAATAAATTGATCACCTCATAAATTCTTAACTACATGTACATTACCCTATTTCTTCTAATTTTTCGAACAACATATTTATACTTTGAAGCAGAAAAACATCTTTATATCAAATGAGGCTAAATACTTGGGCATGGATATGTTATTTATCCCAAGAACTGAAAAGATAGCTAGTGAAATTTGAAGAATATTTTGCAGAATTTCTCTCCACAGATGCCTGAAGTTAAGTTATGCTGTCTGAATAATTAGAAGAAATAGGGTACATTGAGTCCTGTTACGTTATATTCTTCTTCTCAATTTCTCGATCATTTCGACAAAGTGATCAAATTAATTTGATCACCCCAATATTTTTCGTTGATCGACATCTTGTGACTGAATTATTAGTAAATTACCCTAAGTATATTTTATGCAGTTTTGAACACTCACTCACTTCTTTCAGTGTAAAGATGCAAAAAAAAAGTGTCAAAGTTTGAAGTATACTGGGCTTACTTGAAATATGGTCCTGCCACTTTCTTTGAAGAAGCTGGTTCATTGGCCACAGACCACATGATCACTGAGGGTCTGTTCTTGTCCCGGCGTACAAGTTCTTCCATCACCTCAAGATGGTGGGCCAGGGACAGGTTACCAAAGTTATTAGTACTGAAGAACAAAACACTGAGTATGTCAGATGTCCAACGAGAGACCTGTGTAAGGTAAGAGAGTGATCACACACATACTGATATACTAGCCTGACAGGTAAAATGGGTGAGATCACTCCCCAAAACCATAAGCTACATGATAATTGTAGTCACATCACACAATGTCTTCTTCCACATACCTACCAACAGCAAATTATGTTTAATATATATGTAAAATCAAATCAGTTGCTGTTAGGTGCCCTCGGTCTCCCACCAAACATCAAGCATGTGAAAACGAAGATGCCTTATTATTCAACAAACCTGAACAGTTTAATTCATGGATCAGTCCCTTCAACAAACTACTTGATACCCATTTATGGATCACTCACTTCAACAATCCTGATAACTGTTCATGGATCACTCACTTCAACAAACCTAATAACTGTTCATGGATCACCTACTGCAACAATCCTGATAGCTGTTCATGGATAACTCACTTCAACAAACTTGATAACTGTTCGTGGATCACTCACTTCAACAAACTACCTGATAAGTCTTCATGGATCACTCACTTCCACCATGTCCACCAACTACTTTATATCTGTTCATGGATCACTCACTTCAACCAACTACTTGATAAATGTTCATGGATCACTCACTTCAACAAATCTGAAAACTGTTCATGGATGACTTACTGCAACAATCCTGATAGCTGCAAATGGACCACTTACTTTAACAAACCTGATAAGTGAATAACTCACTTCAACAAACCTGATAACTGTTCGTGCATCACTCACTTCAACAAACTACCTGATAAGTCTTCATGGATCACTCACTTCCACCAACTACTTGATAATTGTTCATGGATCACTCACTTCAACAAACCTAGTAACTGTTCATGGATTACTCACTTCATCAATCCTGACAGCTGTTCATGGATCACTACAAACCTGATAACTGTTCATGGATCACTCACTCCAACACACATAACTGTTCATGGAGCACTCACTTCAACCTGATAACTGTTCATGGATCACTCACTTCACCTGGTAACTGTTCATGGATCACTCACTTCATCAAACCTGATAACTGTTTATGGATCACTCACTTCAACACACCTGATAACTGTTTATGGATCACTCACTTCAACAAACCTGAAGACTCTTCATGGATCACTCACTTAATAATCAAACTACCTGATAACTGTTCATGGATCACTTACTTCAACACACCTGATAACTGTTCATGGATCACTCACTTCAACCTGATAACTGTTCATGGATCACTCACTTCAACCTGATAACTGTTCATGGATCGCTCACTCCAACACACATGATAACTGTTCATGGAGCACTCACTTCAACCTGATAACTGTTCATGGATCACTCACTTCACCTGATAACTGTTCATGGATCACTCACTTCATCAAACCTGATAACTGTTCATGGATCATTCACTTCAACAAACCTGGTAACTGTCCCTAGATCACTCATTTCAACAAACTGCTTCATAACTGTTCATGGATCACTCACTTCAACAAACCTGTTAACTGTTCATGGATCACTCGCTTCAACACACCTGATAACTGTTTATGGATCACCCACTTCAACACACATGATAACTGGTCATGGATCATTCACTTCATCAAACCTGATAACTTCATGGATCACTCACATCATCAAACATGATAACTGTTCATGGATCACTCAATTCATCAAACCTGATAACTGTTCATGAATCACTCACTTCAACAAACCTGATAACTGTTCATGAATCACTCACTTCAACACATCTGATAACTGTTCAAGGATCAGTCACTTCAACAAACCTGATAACTGTTCATGGATCACTCACTCCAACAAATCTGATAACTGTTCATGGATCACTCACTTCAACACACCTGATAACTGTTCATGGATCACTCACTTCAACACACCTGATAACTGTTCATGGATCACTCACTTCAACACTCCTGATAACATTTCATGGATCACTCACTTCAACAAACTTGATAACTGTTCATGGATCACTCACTTCAAGAAACTTGACAATTGTTCATGGGTCACTCATCTAAACCTGATAACTGTTCATGGATCATTCAGTGCAACAAACCTGATACCTAACTGCCATGTTACTTACTTTTTAATGCCCACACCAGGGCTCTCGTCAATAATAGCAATCCCTTGTCTGTCAGCCTGGTCCAGGATTTCCTCTGCATATGGATAATGAGATGTTCGGAAACAGTTAGCACCCAGCCATTTCAGCATGTTAAAATCCTTCGCTATGAGGGGGAAGTCCAAACCTTTTCCACGAATCTGAAAGAAAAGTCATTTGTATTCTATAGATGGTTTCCTTTCTATGTTGAATTATAAAGCTGCATCACAAGTTCACAAATTAAACACAGATATACTGAACACACTTAAATCAACACAATACTGATATGGTTTCTTGTGATGTTGTATCAATGCCATATTGAGGAGGGGGAGATTTGGCTTAATGTCACACTGAAGTTTGTTTCACTCATACAGTGACAGTCAGTTTGGTTGGTGGAGGAAGCTGGGGCAGCCGGAGAGAACCACCGCCCTTCAGCAAGTAACTAACAAACTTTCACACATGGACCAGCTGGGCTCGAACCCATGCCAGTTCAGCAGTGTGAGGCTAGCGGTCACTAGCGGAGCGCTTTAGACCACTCGTCCACCAAGGGCCCCCAATGCCATATTGATCATTGAATTATTGTTGAAATGTCAGGTGATAGTACTGATCAAATGTTGGTATTGCATCAAAGTAAGTATGCTAACACTATTCAAATGCCATAATACACATGTAGATACGTTGTCACTGGGTCAATACTTTGCCAGAAGCCTTTTCAATGGTAATTCAATGATCAAAATTACAGTAATATAATGTGAAACCTATTGACAGTGGACAGCTGGTGACCTTTGATACAGGAGGAGGTCAACTTATTAATGCTTTCTCCAATTCAAAATCATTGACCATGGGAAAATGAGCACAGGAAGGAAGCAATCAGAGATTGCTCAATTGTATGCCCCCCCTTCCGCTTCAATCCGACACTGCCCCGCCATTGTTCTGTTCTGTATTGGTCGGTGGAGGCCTTCATGATTATGGAAATTCTATTTCAGTCAATTTTTTTGCCATGCCTCGCATAACACATATTCAAAGTATCGACCAACAAGTGATAATACAATGTTTTGATGCAAGATGGTCGCCGGGGCTTTCGTCCAATCCGAAAATGAGACCTACATTCCTTGGGAGTATATTGTGGTGAAATTATGAAGCGATCAGTAAACTTTGAATTTTGCACCCAATTAACTCTTTTTGGGGCAATTTCATACTTCAGGACCTATGTGGTCTGCTTTGGAATGTAGAATGACATATATATAGCCATTTTCCCGGTCCAAATCGGTTATGGACGGAGATCCAGCCTGGACAAATAAACATATCCCATTCACTTAGGTTTGATAAACAAAGGATCATAACTCTTAAAAATATAACCGAAAGCAGAGAAACTTCATACTGCACAACTATGGGGCATTGATCACATATCATGCAAATTTCATACGTGTCCATGCAATATTAACCGAGATCCAGACTGGACAAGTCCCAATTCACAAAGATTTCAAGAAAAAAGGGCCATAACTCTTGAAAATATAAGCGAAACGTGGAGAAACTTCATGCTGCACAACTACAGGGCACTGACCACATAACCTGCAAATTTGTTCATTGTCCATACAATATTAACCGAGATTCAGCCTGGACAAGTCTCAATTCACAAGATTTGAAGAGAAAAAGGGCCATAACTCTTGAAAATATATGCGAAAGGCGAAGAAACTTCACACTGCACAACTACAGGGCACTGACCACATATCCTGAAAATTTCATAATTGTCCATACAATATTAACCGAGATCCAGCCCGGACAAGTCCCAATTCACAATGATTTGAAGAAAAAAAGGGCCATAACTCTCGAAAATATACGCGAAAAGCAGAGAAACTTCATGCTGCACAACTACAGGGCACTGACCACATATGCTGCAAATTTCATAATTGTCCCTACAATATGAACCGAGATCCAGCCTGGACAAGTCCCAATTCACGGAGATTTCAGGAACAAAGGGCCATAACTCTTGAAAATATAAGCGAAACGGGGAGAAACTTTACGCTGCACAACTGTGGGGCACTGACCACATATCATGCAAATTTCATACTTGTCCATACAATATTAACCAAGATCCAGCCCGGACAAGTCCCATTCACAGAGATTTCAGAAAAAGGGCCATAACTCTTGAAAATTATACCGGAACTCGGAAAAAACTCTACGCTGCACAACTATGAGGTACTGTCCACATTCCATGCAAGTTTCAATCCTGTCCATCAAATATTAACCGAGATATCGCGTGGACAAGAAACTCGGACGGACAGACAAAGCGATCGCTATATGCCCCCCCTCTAATTAGAAGGGGGGGGGGGGGGCATAATAAAGGTCATGTACAACAGAATGGACTGACATGTATATAGTGAATATGTGAAGCTGATCACAACTTTGATCAGTTAGGGAAACCAAAGTAGTAAAACCCAGTAACATCGATATAATGTGATGAATCTGTACATATACACACAATTTTTACATTTTAAGTTTCAGTATTCAGTCTTTCCACAATAATATTTCTGTTTCCAGTAACCCTACCTACTAAGTTTGGGAAGCCATTTTTTTTATTCTGTGTTTTTCAGCAGTACTCTGTTAACCCTCACGGAAATAGGGCGCGCGCCCTATTTAGGGCGCGTGCCCCATCTGCGCCCCAATTGCGCCCTACTTGCGCCTTGTCTATCTACTGCGCCCCATTTCTTCATCCCATCCACCCTGCTGCGCCCTAATTGCGCCCTTCAGGAATGCGCCCTATAAGCTAGAGATAGGGCGCGCGCCCTCACTGCGCCTTATTTAGTTTGAAATTTTCTCTGATATTCAGACTGCGCCCTACTTGCGCCCTGTGGACATTGATGTTTTCTCCAAACTTCAGACTGCGCCCTATCTGCGCCCTGTGGACATAACCATTTTATCTAAAATTCAGAGTGAACCCTACATGTATACTTGTGCCTTCTGAACTTTTTTCACCAACATTCATTTAGCTAGTAATCACATATGCATGTGTGTCATTTTAAAGACATGTGCATGCATGTCTTAGTAAAAAAGTTTTTCCCAAAAATTCAGACTGTTTGCTTTCTTCACTATTCTGGGCTATAAATTCATTAATGTAAAATTTGGACTTTCATACTAAATTTAATAACATTATTTCAACAAAAAAATCAGACTTTTACTTGAAGAAGCTATTGCTCCTTATCTGCGCCCCGACTGCGCCCTACCAGTACATGTACATGATCATTCATGCTATTATTCTCAGAGTGCGCCCTAATTGCGCCCCAACTGCGCCCTATCTGCGCCCTATTATCTGCACAATAGCATGTTATCTGATTAGTCAAAACTGTCACATGACCTTTATCTTATTGGCTGATATTAACAAAAGAAAGGCAGACATATTGGTTTTCAAAGAACCATTTTGAATTTGAAGATTTCATGCCCATTTAACAAGATTTTGGTGAGTGTTATACCTCTGTTTTGTGGATAGTGGATGATGTAAAGGGTTTCAGATATGTGTAGAAGTAATTTGAAGAAAAAAACTCAAGAAAAAATGAGCGACAGTGTCAGATGACCTAATGTACCAATTCCACAACAGCTGACTAGTACATGCACATATATTTTCTAATAAATGTAATTCTAACCATGAATGCACATTGGACATGTAGATGAAAATAATATGTACCTGCACAGCAAAATTAGATTTATTTAGACTAGTTAGATGCCAATAATCATCTTTCACCTTATATCTTCAATTTATGTACATGATGGATAGATAGATAAACTTTATTTACTGAGGGTAGAACATGGTTAGCATGGCATGTATACTGTTCTGTTCCCCAACTGCGCCCTAACTGCGCCCCAACTGCGCCCTAACTGCGCTCTAATTGCGCCCTAACTGCGCCCTATCAGTACAACATTCATGCTATTATTCTGCGAGTGCGCCCTAATCGCGCCCCAACTGCGCCTTTTCTGCGCCCCAACTGCGCCCTAAGACTGCGCCCCAACTGCGCCCTAAGACTGCGCCCCAACTGCGCCCTATTCTCTAATAGGGCGCATATAAGGCGCAATTAACATATTTGGAACGCGCCCTAATTTGCGCCCTAGCCATATTGAGTCTAATGGCAAAGTTGGGGGCGCAGATAGGGCGCGCGCCCCCAACTGCGCCCCAACTGCGCCCTAGCTGTCTAGCAGATAGGGCGCGCGCCCCAATTGCGCCCCAACTGCGCCCTAGCTGTCTCAATTCATGCGCCCCATTTGCGCCTTAAATGCGCCCTAATTGCGCCCTATTTCCGTGAGGGAAATCCCATGTAAAAAGGTAAACAATTGACAAAAATAAACAAAAGAAATAAAAAAAAAAAAAATTAAAATTCCTCTCTACCTACCTACTACCCAATTTTTCTAAAGTTGGTTAATGGAAACACAAATATTATTGTGGATGACCTCAAGCCACCCATGAATATTCTCAACCAGTAAAGAGCAGAACTGTACATGCATAAGTGACACAATGTAACACTGCTGCCAAGACAGGTCAGTGTACACAGGTTTGAACTATTGCATTGTATCTGTTCTCACATCAGAATCCTCATGTTTAGCCACACCATGACAGTAGAAGGGTTTCTCATTGATCAGTAACTGTGTGGCTGTCACTCGAACTGTCCGGATACCAAACGGTAGTCTGTAAACATCTGTGTCATTTGGAGATATCAGCGTCACCTAAGGAAAAAAAAAACATGTGAAGCTGAAAATAAACTTTTCCGAGAAGATTCTTTTAGAATATAATTGATTGGCAATAAGATGGGGTAGATATTACTA
This sequence comes from Hanleya hanleyi, assembly GCA_036873755.1. NCBI lineage: Eukaryota > Metazoa > Mollusca > Polyplacophora > Lepidopleurida > Hanleyidae > Hanleya > Hanleya hanleyi. The sequence goes on from JAVTVY010027105.1 coordinate 37,504, forward strand.
TCACCATCATACAATGTTTCCAGTGAACATACTTTATAACATCTATACCTAATCACCATGTGAAGAGCCCCTTTATTACCATATCAATTTACAAAAAAATCTTAACTCATGCTTCAAATAGGAAAGAGAAGAAAAAAAACAAACAAAACGAGAGTAATGAGAGTAGAACAATTTATAGAGTAATTTTTATGATGAAAATATATATTGTTTTTTATTCCAAATTTTTTAGCATGGCTGTGTCTATCTAATATAAAATTTGTAAGAGCTGGTAAAGAACTGCCGAACTGTTCACTCTTTAGAACAATTCCTAGATATTTTTCAATTTTTTCTTATTCATTATTAGCTAGATTTCTTCAAATGTGCTATATGGCTTTGTGGGGTCTGGAAAAGGACATGATGATAAACCATGATGCTAAGTACATTTATACCGATAAACAAAGTCTCGTCAGATTAAAACATTTATTGCTGCAAAATTTCAATTTGCAAATTAGGTCTATTTGCATGAAACTGATATCAAGATCTCGATGTTACATACCGGTACTTTATTAGGTCTATTTGCATGAGACTAAGTACTATCAGTATCTCAGACTTACATATGAGTACTTTGTTGAGTCTATTTGCACGAGATTACTATCAGAATCTGAGTTACACACTGGTACTTTATTAGGTCTATTTGCACAAGACTGTACGGTACTGTATAAAATCTCAGAGTTACATTTAGGTCTATTTGCACAAGATTACTATCAGGATACCGTACGAGTTACATACCGGTACTTTATTAGGTCTATTTGCACAAGACTACTAACAGGATCTCAGATTTACATACCAGTACATTATTCCAGCAATCTCTATATTTGTTATGTCTGCAGAAGGAACTACATGTCTCTGGATGTAGCAGGTAGACCCCTCACTCAAGCTCACCCTATTCCCCAAATTAAGGGCAATGTAATGCTTGGGGATAGAGTTGAGAATCAATTCATTGCAAGGTTACCTTCAGAGTGTAGAGGTAGGATGGAGAAGGACTCATGGTGTAAGGCCACCAGAGTTTAGCATCGGTCACTGTCAGCTGACCACTCAGAGTGGTCCCTGAGGTCACAGTCTGTCCATCCATATCCTGTATTTCTACCTTTACTGCCACCTCGGCAGATCCACCAGCTACCACAGTGTAATTGACCTTACCTGGAGCAAAGGTGAACAAATGATTCAACCACCATATCTGTCTTGGGGCATGGAGAGACAAAATGACCACATATCTACAGACTTAACATCCAAAACAAGGTTATCTCCCACGATTGTGACGACGGGAGATAACTTTGTTCAGACATGTTCTAGTAACACAGTAGCAATATAGCAGCCATATGATAGTGACAACAATCCAAATAATGTGAATAAGTAAACAAATTAAATCATTAAAAAAAATTTAAAAAATGGAAATTCAAGTGCCAACATTTTAAAGCATCACAATATGTATGCTGAATTCCAGAATACTATAACTGATACACCAGACAAAAACACATTCAGGTATACTGTAACTATTATAGCTAATTACACCAGACAACAAATTCTCCGGAATGTTCTCAGGACTACAAAGTACCAGTTAAATATCATAGTATTTGCATGTCACAATCAAAGTATTACTGAGATGCATTCTCTGTAATAATTTGCCGTGAGAACAGTGTTCAATGATGTTACAAAAGGAATATCATGCATTTTTCTCAACATCTAATAGCCTTTATCCTCCGTTGTCTGCCTTAACAAGTATCCCGGTTACATGTTTTGTATAATTAAAGTTAATATGTACAGTACCTTTATTCTGTAAGTATTTAACAGCAATGTATCAAAGATATCATTTAACAGCGATGTATCAAAGGTATCATTTAACAGCGATGTATCAAAGGTATCATTTAACAGCAATGTATCAAAGGTATCATTTAACAGCAATGTATCAAAGGTATCATTTAACAGCAATGTATCAAAGGTATCATTTAACAGCAATGTATCAAAGGTATCATTTAACAGCAATGTATCAAAGGTATCATTTAACAGCAATGTATCAAAGGTATCATTAATGTATCAACGGTATCATTAATGTATCAAAGGTATCATTAATGCATCAAAGGTATCATTAATGTATCAAAGGTATCATTAATGTATTAAAGGTATCATTAATCCAGAAAACGACCATCACTCACAGCCTCTCATCAATATATAAATGGACAACAAAGGGTGGCACCTTTAACACTAAGTTTACTATGGTCACGAGTGAGTGAGTAATAGGGTTTAATGTCATTTACAACCTTGTTTCAGTCATATCACGACAGCGCCCATGTGCCAGAACACGAGAGTGCTCACAGTTCCTATTACCCTGGACTCTGATCAGCCCAGCCAGTACAGCACCCAGTCACCCATCCAAGTGTTGACCGAGCTTAACGTTGCTTAACTTCGGTGATCTGATGAGAACCGGTGTGTCCACCGCTATAGCTTTCACAGATAGAAGACTTCACCTGACAAAGCAGATATTCACTGTCTGCGAAAGGTCATGACCATTAAACTTAGTCCTAAAGATGCCACCCTTTCTTATTCACTTCTACTACACAGACTATTAACACGGCTACCCCAGATTTCTATTCAGCAATATATAAATCTTGATTCACAACAGGGAAATAAGCAGCTGAATATTTAATGCCATCTGATACAGAAACAGCCACTGTTCTCAAAATATGAAAATACTACATCAAACATATTTATCTGTATGTTCATAGAAGTCTTGAAATTTCTTACCATTTGAGCCAGCAACCGTTGTTGTGATGGTGATATCGTTGATGTACACTCTGGGAGTGACGTACAGTCGAACAGATCGATGGATACCAGCATAGTTAAAAAAATCAAACTGAAGGTTCTGAACAAAGTACCCTGCTGGATATCTGGGGAAAAAAAGATGAATAATGCAGGATAGAAGCAAATCAGAGATTGCTTGATTGTAAGCCCCTCATTCCGCTTTAGTCCGACACTGCCCCGCTATTGTTCTGTTCTGTATTGGTCGGTGGAGGCCTAAAATGGATAATTATAAAAATTCTGTTTCTGTCACTTTTTTTGCCATGCCTCGCATGATACATTTTCCAAGTATCGAGTCGATCGACCAAAAAGTTATAATACAATGTTTTGATACAAGATGGTCACCAGGGCTTTCGCCAAATCCGAAAATGTGACCTGGTTATGAGACCTACAAGTTACACAGGAGAATATCTAGCTGCCAAATCGTTCGTTAAATAAAATGAATAGCTTATATATTAACGGAGACCCAGACGGACAGAGCGCTTTACTTTGCACAACTATAAGGTACTGACCTCATATCATGCAAATTTCATGCTTGTCCATACAATATGGACCAAATATATATATCACATTCACTAAGGTTTGAGGAACAAAGGGCCATAACTCTTGAAAATATACCCGAACCGCAGAGAAACTTCATGCTGTATAACTATGGGGCATTGCCCACATAGCATGCAAATTTCATACTTGTCCATACAATATTAAACGAGATCCAGCCCAGACAAGTCCCAATTTACAAAGATTTGAAGAACAAAGGGCCACATCTCTTGAAAATATAGGCGAAACGTGGAGAAACTTCATGCTGCACAACGACAGGGCACTGACCACATATCATACAAATATTATAATTGTCCATACAATATTAACCAAGATCCAGCTCGGCCAAGTCCCAATTGACGGAGGTTTCAGGAATAAAGGGCCATAACTCTTGAAAATATAAGCGAAACGTGGAGAAACTTTACGCTGCACAACTATGGGGCACTGACCACATATCATGCAAATTTCATACTTGTCCACAATATTAACCAAGATCCAGCCTGGACAAGTCCCATTCACGGAGATTTCAGGAACGAAGGGCCATAACTCTTGAAATATAACCGAAACCCGGAGGCACTGCACAACTATGAGGCACTGGCCACATTTCATGCAAGTTTCAATCCTGTCCATCAAATATTAACCAAGATATTGTGTGGACAAGAAATTTGGATGGACGGACGGTACGACAGACAGACGGACAAAGCGATCGCTATATGCCCCGCCCTCTAATTAGCAGGGGGAGGGGGGGGGGCATAATTAAAAATCTGTTCTGAAACAAGTCACTAAAAGAGAATAAAATCAGGAAACACTGGTTATTGCTGTTAATGAGAATAATTTCAAGAACACACCTCCTTGAAACTTGTTTGTTGGCTTGCAAATGTAATTTTTAATAATCATGCCTTCTCAAGGGTCCATATTCGGGTAGTTGAGGCTACATATATAATAGCTGAGTTACTGATAAGTAATGAGTGGAGCTGAGCTAAAATCGGCCTAAAAGTTAAGTTATTGACCTGCTAAATATTGCCTGTGTAAGTAGAGAAACATGAAAAATTTGAAAATCAATTTTCCTATTTCTAAGCTTCAACTTACCTTCACATACCTTATTGCTATAGTGTTCCTACGCGATTGCTCTATTGTAAAACCTTACCACAGAACCAAAAGAAATAGTCCCTGTAATGCCCCAATGCCCATGCGCGACTACCCAGAACCCTCTCTGTCTGACCACGTCACTTCCTTCTTTCCTATTCAACCGCAGTGTGAATAACCCATCAGCGGGGAGGCTGGGAGGGCCATCACAGTATGTGAAGGTAAGTTTAAGCTTAGAAATAGGAAAATTGACTTTCAAATTTTTCATATTTCTTGCGCTGTAAAACTTACCTTCACATACCTTATTGCTAGAATATCATAGCAGGAGGAGGAAAATAGTGGTCAAAACAGAAAAGGTCTCAAGCATAGGCAAAGGATAAAACAGGAGTCAGTGAGATAATCGAGTGCCATAAAGACATGTAGCATGACGGTATGCCATCGATACAATCACACAGCCCTATATATATATAATAAGCGGGCCTAGTGAATAGCTGACAAGCACTAGACCGAAACCTCCCGCCCCCCCTCTTTTTTTGAAAATATGGGGAGAGCAGCCACTTACCAGATTTTTTAAAAATGGTAAAACCACTAGGAGGTCTAGTGCGATGAAGACGGGTCCGCAACATGCTGGGCAGCCACCAGGGGTCCCAGCGAGTATGTGTCCTGTCTCTGGAGCATTAAATCCAGGAGGTAGTGTGATACAAAGGTTACGTTACTCCTCCAGTAGCAGGCCCTCATAATGTCTGACACGGATCTATTGGTCCATAGAGGCCAGGATGCCGCCATGGCCCTGACCTCATGGGCGGAGACCTTGGATAAAGTAGTTACCTCAAGTGGTACGTCCGTATACGCCAAACGAATGGTTTTGGAAAGCCAGGCAGATATAGTATTTTTAGATATCTCCTGCTTTGCAGAGGGCCCAATAGACGAAGGGATGAATAGACGCACCCGCCCGGCTCTCATATGCTCCACATGAGCCAGGTAGCAGGAGAGAGCTCTGACATGGCACAAGACTCTGTCTTCGTCAACAGCTGCGGACAGGATGTTGGACAGAGCCGGGATGACGAACTCTCGCGGAAGGTTGTCGTAGAGTGACTGGTTCTTAGCAACAAACTCCGGGAGAGTAGATAACGCCACCCAGGTCCACTCAGGGTTGTATCTCAAAGACCTGAAGTCCAAGGCATGGATTTCTGATACGCGGGCGGCAGATGCAAAGGCGATCAGAAAGATGGTCTTGTAGGAGAGAAACTTCATCTCACAGGTGCCGATGGGTTCGAAGGGCGGCAAGGACAAGCGCCTAAGAACCAGTGCCAAATCCCATTTAGGAAGCTGAGGCGTAGGAGTAGGCCTCTCCACCCGAAAGGAACGAAGAATGGTGGAGAGGTTGACGTCGAGTGATGGGTTGACACCTGTGGTCAATTGAAGTACCCTGGCGATAGCGGACCGATAGCCGTCGACCGTGGTCGGAACAAGCTGCCTGTCATGAAACAGATGCAAAAGGAAGTCCGCTACCTGCTAAACAGAGGCAGAGGTTGGAACAATTCCACGTCCAAAACACCAGGTAGCGAAAGTCTTCCACTTGTTCTGGTACACCGCAGTCGTTGATGCTCTGGTGGACCGGACCATCCTTTTGGACGCTTCAACAGAAAATCCAGCCTCAACGAGCTGATGCTGGAGCACTTGAACGCGGTCAGTTGAAATAGACCGAGATTCGAGTGGTACAGGCTGGATCTCGGCTGACGAAGCAGGTTCCACCAAAGCGGCAGCCGACGAGGCACGTCTATGAGAAGATCCATTAGGTCTGCAAACCATGGGCGAGTGGGCCACCACGGAGCCACAAGGTAGACCACGCACGGCTGTGCTTGGATCTTTCGGAGGACTTGCGACAAGATTGCTGGCGGCGGATACGTGTACGCAATCATGCCGGACCAGTCCAAAGACAGGGCGTCGACTGCCAGGGCTGCTGGATCCGGAACAGGAGACACATAGGCCGGAAGTAGATGGTTCCAACGGGTGGCGAACAGATCCACATTCGGCGTCTTCCATATCCGAGACATCTGGGCTAGGATGTCTTCGTGAAGCTGCCACTCGGTCCATATTATCTGATTCGGTCTGGATAATGTGTCTGCCAGCACGTTCAGATGACCGGGAATGTGGCGAGCTCGCACAGAAATTTCGTTGTCCCAACCGAGGTTGAAAAATTTCTGTGCTTGATCCAGCAGTTGGGGAGAATGAGTTCCCCCTTGCTTGTTTATGTAGGCGAGGACTGTCTTGTTGTCCGTTGCTACTAACAAGCGTTGGTTCGTGAGGTCTGGAAGAAATCTCTGTATGGCCAGGGTTACGGCCTGGAATTCCAATACATTGATATGCATCTTCCTCTGGCTGTCGTTCCACAAGCCGGATATTGACCTCGAACCCAAATGTGCTCCACATCCTTCCATCGATGCGTCCGTGAACAGCTGACGTGACGGCTGAAAAGGTAGGAAGGAGACACCTATCATCACATTCTCCGGCTGCAGCCACCAGCACAGGAGACGTTTGACATCCTCTGTCACAGGGACAGTCGGATTTAGGTGCCGATTCGGCCAAAAGTTGTTGAGGTGCATCATCAACGGCCGAAGCTGCAACCGGCCTCGAGGTGTCACATCTTGAGTTGATGTTAACAGGCCGATAACTGCAGCGAATTGGAGAGCACGTCTGTGCGATGCTGACATGAACGTCGGCACCGACGTCAGAATTTTCTTCCATCGGTCTTCCGGAGGTTTCGCTAACGCTGAAAGGGTGTCGTAGGAAACTCCGAGAAAGACTCGAGACTGGGATGGTGTCAACTCCGATTTGCCCTCGTGAGGAAGATAGCCCAGAGCAACAAGGATCTCCCAAACGAATTTGGTGTCCTTGCGGAGTTCTTCCCTGCACTGATTCCGTAGTAGGGATACTTGAGACCTCTGGTGTGCAGGAATGATGCCACCAGGTTGAAAACTCTGGTAAAGACCCAGGGGGATGTGGATAGTCCGAAAGGGAGCACAAGTAACTGGAACTTCCGGTTGCCGACCAGGAAGCGCAGATACTGGTGATGAGCCCTGTAGATCGAAACATGCAGATATGCATCTTGGAGGTCGAGAGACGTCATCCAATCCCCCTGCAATAGAGCCGAACGAATAGATCGGAACGACTCCATCAGGAGATGAGGAGGCGGGGCCAAGAAGTCCTTGTTTAACCGACGCAGGTTTATGACCATACGCATTTCGGTGGTGTTCTTCTTGGGGACCAGGAACACCGGAGAATAAAAGCCCAGGGACATATCGCTTGGCGGAAGTTCTATAGCAGCACCCTTCTCTACCAACTTGTCCACGGATCTCTGAATCTCCATCAGGTGCTCCCGACGCACAGGAATTCGAGACGACTTGGGTGACGAAGTCAACGGGGGAGTTGTGGTGAACCCCAGCCGATACCCATGACGTAGGGTGTTCAACACCCACGACTCCGCCTGGATTGCCTCCCAATTCTGCCAAAAACTTGCAAGTCTCCCACCTACCGGAAACGCCGGATTTGGTGGAATTGGGAACAGCATCAACGTGCGGTCTCGCCATGCAGAAGGAACATCTGCATGGCCCGTGTCCTCATTTCTTGGGAGCTTTAGCGGACTTCCCTTTTCCGCCTCCACGTTTAGAGTGGCCGCTCCCCCCTCCCTTCGAACCTCCGCCAGATTTCGAAGAGGAGGGCGCATCCTTTTTGGTACCAGCCCCGGAAGATGAACTTGAAGAAGCTTTCTTCGGGGCCGAGGAAGATGAAGTCGCGGTCTCTGGGGCCGATCACTTCCTCTGTTGTGGTGCAAAATAGGAGTGCGTGGTCCTGGCAGTGGACATTTCATTCTGCAGCACTGGTAGAATACCTGCAAACAGAAGTCCCGAGGCGGGGGACTGCTCCCTCAAGGTCGATCTCACACTGGCCGGGGTATACGTAGGCAGGGCCACGAACAGTGAGAGACGCCTTAGATGTACGAACATAGAGGACATGAAGACTGAAGATGCCATCAAGTCCGCATCCGCACACGCAGCTGCCGTCAGGAAGTCCTTCATCAGGTTGACGTCATCGACAGGAACGGAAACAAAACCGGAAGATGACGTCTGAGGTATGCGATTAAGTATCGTACGAATGGCATATAAGAACCAATCTAGATGGGAAGTAATCGCAACCTCCTGTCTCGAAGTGTCTTCCAGGAGACAAATCTGACGAACAGAAAGAGGAATGTCTTTCTTAGGCGGAGTGGCTCCAATGAACTGATCCAGTTCTGGTTCCTGGAGCGCAGCTCGATCATGCCAGGGTGAACCGTGTACTGAATAAGACCGAAAACGGGTCACTCCAGCAGGAAGACACCAGTAGATTTCTTAAATAGAGATCTAGATTCATGTTGTCGTTGCCTCTCAGCTTGGGTCTTAGGCAGAAAGAAGGCATCCCGCATGCGCTCAGCACATTCAAAAATGGCTCTGGATGGCGGAAGTGATGTACGATGTGTAGGCTCTTGTCTGAGATCCGACATCACAGTGACCCTTCTCGATTCCACAACTGGCGGAGGAGTCATATCCGGAAATAACTCGTAAAGGCGTGCCAATATATCAGAATAACTGGACGCCGCGAGATCCGGATCAGCATCAAACAAGGAAGCCCGTTCTTCCGCTTCCGGCTCAGCGTTAATCAATGTCACAGGATCCGCAGAGGTAAACCTGGGCACAAACGAAGGAGGTGTAGGTCTACTACCCCACGAGAGATCAAGTGGTAGCTGAGGTTGAGAAACGGAAGTCGGCCGCCTTGATGACACGGGGCGAGGTTGATAACCAGCCCACTCAGGGACCGGACGTGGTGCCGGTGGTGGTGGTGGAGGCATCAACATGTCACGTTGAAGGGCTGCAAAATCAGCAGATAATTTATTAAACCTATCAGATAGGCTGGCAGAAATAGATGCTGCTGGGGGGCACTGCCTGTCAGAAGGATGAAACCGGAAGGTATGATGTAAGAGGTTGCATGTAAGCATCCGATATAATCGGAGCTACCGTAGGCCGGAAGTCGTAACTGGACACAGGCATAAGCGGAAGATATACCGGTTGAGTTAATTGCGGGGGTGCCGACAACGGCTGTTGTATAGGCGCCCTGAATAGTTTCGGCGCATTCAGGAGTGAATGGCGAGACTGAACAAAACTGGAAACAGGTGTAATAATCACCTAGGTCTGCACAGGAAGTGGTGATATTACTTCTAAGATGAAACAGCAGGCATCTCCGTAGATTTTGTAGACGCAGATGTGCTGGACCGATATGTTGAAAGATTCTCCGGAAGTGATGAATCCGGAAGTGATGAATGTATAGCCACATTCTCCGGGTTCACTATCCTGAATAGGGGACCTTTGGTCGGAAGTGACGTCACTGATGTAGGATCAAAGGTAGCCGTCAAGGTCAGGGGCGTCCCGTGCAATACTTTACCTGCAGGGTGCCCGCCATCTTTGTTCCCCACCTTGGCCCCTAAATAAACAGAATCAGTGCAAGGAGGAGGAGAAATCGAAACAACATTCGGTAAATTACGAGGCGAAATAACTCCCGTATCTTGGGTTACGGACATATCAACAGAGGCAGACTCGTCCGGCTCGTTCACAGTGGAGCGAGTCGGAGAGGCGACCAAGCTCTCGGCCCTACTAAAGCCAGGCACCGGCAGAATTACTCCGGCATAAGAACCGACAAGATACTGTTCGAATATATTGTCGGGCCATAGCTCACACTCCGCACATTTAGCGTACTGATCGCACCAAATACCTCTACACGGCGGACATGCTGAGTGCGGGTCCGTCATGGGCTTAGACTGTCCACAAAGAACACAGAAGACGGACGCCATCTTTATTATGATTCCAATGTATACTCCCTGACGTTTGTAGAAGTCCGGGTAGGTATCCAGAATCACAGGAATTTGGTAATATTCCACTCTCTTCTCCAGGTAAATATCCCAGGGAATCTCCGAGGTAATCCAAGGTAATGAACTAGGAATTGCGTGGTACTCCAGATGTAGATCTTGAGACTTTTTTACAGAGCACTACGTCTGACCACTACGGTTGTAGAGGAAAGAAGGAAGTGACGTGGTCAGACAGAGAGGGTTCTGGGTACTCGCGCATGGGCATTGGGGCATTACAGGGACTATTTCTTTTGGTTCTGTGGTAAGGTTTTACAATAGAGCAATCGCGTTGGAACACGATAGCAATAAGGTATGTGAAGGTAAGTTTTACAGCGCAAGAAATAATGTGATAACAATGACACTTTACCTGTTTGGATCATTCTTGTACTCTATGGTTCCTGGTGGTAGAGTTGTTGGAGTAAGCGTGTTATTCACAGCCACAGTTATCAGGTTTGGACCACTGAAGTTTAGCACTGAATTGACTTCTCCTTCAAATGGCAAGTGACCTCCGACATGAGTAAGGATCTGTTTAGAATTCACCCACTGCCAAGGGAAATAAGTCAGTCAGGCATGTCAGGGGATGTTACTGGGTCTCATTGTAATATGATCGCTATCAAGTATCACCACAAGTTATTTTCCAATAAAACAAATGAATGGACATACATGAAGAATAATGTATGAGATCAAACTGAAGAAAACAAAATGATATTTACATACAAAAATTACATGTACATGAAATGAATGATTGGTCATATGTGGTAACTGAAAAGCTATACTTGTATACACTGGGATACACTTGTACAAGTCATAATAAAAACAACACTTGGCAGAGTGAATGCTGGTTATTCGTATTTACTATGCCAACTGATAAAAAAAATCACCCTGTATTCCTAAAATATGAAAATTGTTGTGTTTTTTATTTCACTGGAATTTAATGGACATTGTATGCTATTTTCAACATCATTTTTGAAGACCCTCTTGCATAACATCTGAATAAACATGATTTACAGGATGATAAAAATGAATGAGTTTTCAACAAATCACTCGAACAAGTTACTTCATCTATGATCTCATGATATATTGCAATATATTTGACCTTGATAAAATATGTCAAGGTCAGTCAAATTGGAAAAGTTTCTAGTCAGTCATCAGTTGCATGTAGTATGAACTTCAGCAGATGTCACCAATATCAGAATTTGACCTTGATAAAATAGGTCAAGGTGAGTTATCTTCAATAGGCTTCAAGTCCATTGCCAGTTGCATATGTTACATGAATTTGGAAAGCCTGACAATACTCCTTCAAGAGATATTGTATCAACAAACCAATCGTAATAAATTAATATCCTATCAGTGCTCCCCATCGTATATGCCGCGATGTGGGATCTTACTGATTTCAGTTGAATTTTGTCTTCAGAGCGCCAGGTCAAGAATATGTAATAGCCTTATGACAACGTGGCTGCATTTGAACTAGGTACTATACTTGTAGTCTGGGAGGGAGATAGGGTCATCGTCTCTGTTTTAACCCAAGGTTTATGGCAACGACCAGTCCATATATTCACCCCCCATTATGATGCCAAACTAGCTGGAGTGCGGCAACATCAGAAGTTACCTCGTCAGTATGGCGTCTGATTCCTCTAAGCCAACCAAAAAGCATCTACCATTATGTCTCCTCAAGAGCACTCATGAAGAGTTCTCATGATTGGATGACACTCCCGTTACTGCAAGCCAGTTAGATCCCACAAGCAACATATCCAAATGCTTCAACAGGGTTCCTCTTTAAGGTTATTTCACTCATATGATGACAGCCAGTTTGAGAGGTGGAGGAAGAGATTGCCCCATGGGTAATGTATTGGTACCAATCCATGGCTTGGAACTGGAGATATCATATAGCTTAAAAAAGTTAACAGCTGGACAGAAATCATGATCTCAATATATGGCCTCGTCTTTTATCGAGTGTATAAAACTGAAAAAACAAAATTATATAATTATATACACTGGGGATCTTGATAAATCACTCCGAGAGGTGATAAAGTGTCACATGTACAAGTTTGTCCCCGACTGGTACTACATGCAGGCAGTATTAGATCTAGATTAAGCAAACTTAGTCACACAGTCAACACTGAAAGCTTTAGCCCAATTCAGAAAGGGTTTTATCTCCCTTGTTCCACTAGGGGTGTGCTGGTGCAAAGAACTCCGGTAAGTACCAAAGGCCCTCAAAATTAATTTTAGTAATAAAATATTCTATTTTTCTAAAAGATAGTGCCACGGCACTGTAGCGCTCATCTGGCTATAACTGGAGAAAGTGGCTGCGAGAAATTTTTACTGAAGAACTGCAATAGATGAGTTTCTAACTTGCGTTGTCTCCCCTGAACAAAATGGCAACATAGTCGATTTCACAGGAGGTCAAGCTGTAAATTCATGATTGTAATTGGAGGTTATGGAATAAAGGCAATTATACCAAAATATAATGTGTGATTGTCAGTAAGCTGTATAAGCAATAACCAGAACCAATTTTTATTATGTGATTGCAGTCGTTCGTCCGTCTGTCCACTTCGTGTCCGGACAGTACATTGGACAGTTTTAACCTACGATTCCAATATTTTGTGGGTATATGCACCAGGGGGAGACATGTCGAGTACGAAATATGTGCGACTGGGTTGTTACGATGGCAATGAGATGTAACAGGACATTTTTCCAATGAAAGTAATCTCTGGTGAGGTATGGCCTAACCAAGACATACCCCCATCTGTCTGCGAAGATGTAAAAGATAGTGCCACGGCACTGTAGGTCATCTGTCTGTAACTGGAGAAAGTAGCTGTGAGAAATTTTTACTAAAGAACTGCAATAGAAAGAGTTTCTAACTTGTGTTGTCCCCCCTGAACACTATAAAATGATCCATGCAGTTATTTCCTGAGATTTTATGATAAAGTTTCATGGGAAATTCAAGATGCGGCAATATTGGATTTTCGAAATGAACCAAAAAAAGGTATCTTGCACAACTGGATCACAAGGGGAACCTGTGTATCAACATCCATGCAGTAATATCCTAACAATTCACGATAACAAAATTTCATGGGGAAATCCAAGATGGCCACCTGGTGGCCATATTGAATTTTTCAATCAGACCATATATGGTATCCTGCACAGCTAGACCCCAAGGGCAACCTCTGTACCAAATTTGAGAAAGATCCATGCAGTAGTTCCTGAGAAATCACGATAACAATGTTTCATATGGAAATCCAAGATGGCCGCCTGGTGGCCATATTGGATTTTTCAATCAGACTACAAATTGTATCTTGCGCAACTAGACCCCAAGGGGAACCTCTAGATCTGTACCAAATTTGAGAATGATCCATGCAGTAGTTCCTGAGAAATCGCGATAATGTTTCATCTGGAAATCCAAGATGGGCGCCTGGTGGTCATATTGGATTTTTCAATCAGACCGCAAATTGTATCTTGCGCAACTAGACCCCAAGGGGAACCTGCGTATCAAATTTGAGAAAGATCCATGCGGTTCTTCCTGATAAATCACGATAACGAAGTTTCATAGGGAAATCCAAGATGGCCGCCTGGTAGCCATATTGGATGTTCGAATCAGAGCAGAAAAGGTATCTTGCACAACTAGACCCCCAAGAGGAACCTGTGTACCAAATTTGAGAAAGATCCATGCAGTAGTTAACGAAAAATAATGATGACAAGATTTCACTGGCAAATTCAAGATGGCCGCCTTGTGGCCATATTGGATTTTTCAATCAGACCACAAATTGTGTCTTGCACAACTAGACCCCAAGGGGATCCTCTGTACCAAATTTGGGAAAGACCCATGCAGTACTTCCTGAGAAATCGAGATAACAATGTTTCCTCTGGAAATCCAAGATGGCCGCCTGGTGGCCATATTGGATTTCTGAATCAGACCACAAAAGTATCTTGCACAACTAGACACTAAGGGGAACCTGTGTATCAAATTTGAGAAAGATCCATGCAGTACTTCCTCACAAATCACGATAACGAAGTTTCATAGGGAAATCCAAGATGGCTGCCTGGTGGCCATATTGGATGTTCGAATCAGAGCAGAAAAGGTATCTTGCACAACTAGACCTGTGTACCAGATTTGAGGAAGATCCACAAAGTAGTTCCTGAGAAATTGCAATAACAATGTTTCATGGGGAAATCCAAGATGGCCGCCTGGTGGCCATATTGGATTTGTGAATCAGACCACAACAGGTATCTTGCACAACTAGACCCCAAGGGGAACCTGTGTACCAAATTTGAGAAAGATCTATGCAGTAGTTCCTGAGAAATCGCGATAACAATGTTTCAATGGCAAATTCAAGATGGCCGCCATGGCGGCCATATTTAAAATCGTATCGACACAGCATGAACAAATTCTGGTGTACTCATTGGGGGGAACATGCATGCCAAGTTTCAGCTTAATCGGCCAAGCGGTTTCAGAGAAGAAGATGTTTACGCACAACGGACGACGGACGACGCACGACGGACGACGGACAGTCAGGCCATGACATAAGCCCATCGGGCCTTCGGCCCAGATGAGCTAAAAAAAGGTAACTTCCTAATGTACATGAATAAAGGATCCATCGGTTCACGGAGAAAATATTAACAGAATAGTTCAAATTTCAAACAAATATTCTGGAATAGTTGATCAATATATTATTCAAAATAATTGCAGGTGCCTTTGGTAAACATGAAACCAAGGTGACTACTTCCCGGAAGCAGCTTTTTGTACCTCTAGTCTCAAAGAGCGGCAGTTATTCATGGGGAGATCGGACACTTTCCGGAAAGGGCTTCCGCTATAGGAGGACAGTTGAAGCACATACCACCACTGTATTATAGTGAGCACTATCCAGACGTAGTACAACTCTCCTCTTGGCCCAGTCTGGGGACACATAAAACTCGCGATCATACCAGACCCAGCCAACAAAGTCACGCAGCTTCTTGTCCTGGGTGACGTCATTAAAGCTGGACGGAACAGCCATTGGGATAACAGGACCAAACTGAAAATAAAAAAATACAGGGCTCCCTGTTATTAGATGTGCCTTTAGAAGGGTGGGTGGACATACCCTGTGATTTACAAAATGTATTCGATGTTCTTGAGGCCAAATCTGATCTTCCATAGCCCAAGTTTCATTGATCATTTATAAGCAGAACTATAGAAAACTACCATACATGGTGAAAAGTTTCAAATTTACCAAATATACATTATCTGATAGCGACACAGTGTGGGTAGGGTGAAAGGTGCTAGCTTAATCATATGGATGTGTCATGATGAGAGATTTGGGAAGATATATATTATATATAGGGTCACAGTGAAGTGATGAGGGAGGGAGCTTAATTCAGGGGATGGAGGTGGAGTCTAAGATTAGCAGATATATGTACATATTTATAAGTTGGTCTGTCACCCTACCGAATCGGCAAGTATGATGGTAGGTAAACACTGCCGGTCACGTGTCAAATCACAGTCAATGGTAGGTTTTTCGGAGCTTTCGTTATCAAGCGTGGGCGTGTGTCTGACCAGACGACAGTGACCACAGCCGAAAATGAATGATTTTCAGCATATCGATAACAGGTATGGTTACTGGTGTCCAGTCATTTTTTGATGGAGAGATATCGTATACTATATTGTCACCAAATGTAGAGTTATTACTATTTCAAGTTAACAAAAATTTTAAACAGTTTTGCGGCGAGAGGTGTTTTTAGGTGTTGGTGGACAGTCCATGGTAGGTATTAGCATAGAATTATAGTGTGAGGAAATGAGCACAAAATGAACATGTGGGAACTTACTACCTGCCTCATGTATCACTGACTCATTCATCTCTCGATTCCTTTCACTTGTGTGTGTTTAAGAGGAATATGAACCATTAATAGTTTATTCTCTGTCTGTCTGATATTACGACAGTCCATGGTATCATCATCAGACCGATCGACAGTCCATGGTAGGTCAACATGCACTTGTGAATGATGCACAGAGAGCACATCGTCTGATCCAATGATTCGCCAAATGGACTGTTGCCAAGACAAATGCTAGCTACCATGGACTGTCGACATATCTGATATACATGTACAATCATATGTTGCCTCATTATAACATTGCAGCTGTTATCCGGCTTCAATGTGAAGTGATCCAATCTACAGTTCATGGTCGCATGACACATGGACTGGTGCTTTCACCTACAATCATACTTGTCGATTCAGTAGGGTGTCTGCCGGAATATGTATTTTGAGTTTACAAGACCAGGAGTGCTTGAGAAGATACCAAAAGGGACCAAAGTCCAAGGCAGGCAGGAATTGAGCCTCTCAATATCTTTCTCTTACATTGTCCTTAATGTACAAAAAGTAAGATTTATGACTTAAGGGCTGCTATTTTTATTTATTTTTTTAAAAAAAATTTGACGTATTAACTATTTGGCGACAATATTTATTTCGTATAACATAAGAAAGTTTCAGAATTTTTCAGCAGACAGAAACAAATATATTCCCCAAACGAACTTCAGGCAATGTTAAAGCATACAATGGATATGGAGACTGTCCATAAACACAATTCTTTGATCTGATCCATTGGAAGTGCCAGAGAATAGCCACCAAAGCACAGCAAGAGAGACTGAACAGAATTTGTCATGATCGTAGAGATGCTGTGAGGACGATTGAGCAGACATAACGGGCTGCTGGTGGGTGACTCTATTAGGTTCATATAAAAAGTATAGACTGTCCAGAAATTGTGCTTCGATAGTTACAGATTGTAGTTAGGTATGAACACTGTTTCCATAAATTATTGCACTTGCAGCTTTAAATTTATTATAGTTTAGATCTAGTGATTGTGATCTATAGTTATATTATAGTCATAGTTATATCATAGTTATTGTGCAAAGACATACTTTTAGCTTGCAACATCCTTGGTACATATATAGGCTATACTGTTCTATATTTAATAAAAATGACATATGACATATTTCCATTTTTCATCGGCAATATACCATTAAATTTTTATGTTACCATTAAATGATACCTTTGTCGTTGACCAGTAAGTCTACCAAAAATCTGTTAAAATTAGACGTGGACGAAAAAAATATATGTATTTGTGTGTTGATGCCTGCGGGGCGGGCACCCTAATTACAGACCGATACAGACCGGTACAGACCAATACTTATAAAGGACAGACCGATATTAAAAACATGCAGACCGATACCTATGTATCATTGATTATGACTTTCAGAATACATAATTGGTACTTTGTGGGATTTTCTCATATGGGATATTCTCATAAAAAACGATTGTTTATAGCGCAAAACGGTATCGCAATTAACTGCGCCCGCTACGTTAGGAAGCACGGCCGAATCGCACGGTCAATTCGCCTGCCAGACTCGCCCAGCGCACCGACCCGACTAGCCCGGCAGTAGTATATAAAGAGCAAATTATGGTAAGTAATTGACATAAACACACAGCGCTCGGTCTGACTCGACACTGCCTGCAGCTCTAAATTCTCCTGATATATTACACATACTTGATATTATAGGAGCATATTGAGCATGAATAAAGTTGAATGCAGACAAGTGTTCGGGTTTATTCAAGTTATTTTAGTAAAATAACTATAATATAGGAATAAACTGTGATGATGGATCGTGAACAAAGAGTTCAAACTTATTTTCTCAATGCTTGTTTAGCGTACTATTCATTCGCATGTTCAATCCCACCATATCAAATGTTTTGAAATAAATAAAATGGAAACGATCTCTTCGAATCATTGTTCCAATATGCCATTCTCCACCCATAAATATAGATTTTTATTGCCATCTGTCACTTCATGTACCGTAATTTAACATTTCGTGTCTAATAAATTTCATACAATATTGGGTCTCAACGTTGTATAATAACCTCATATTAATAATGGCATCACTGCTGCTCGTGAAAAGCGAGCTCTTTGTTCTAATTTGTGGAATCTATCGCAGTATCTACTGCTCTTGCATAAACACACAAGCCGAACCGGTCCACCGTGAGAGTCGGTGCATGTAAGGTGCTGGATGACCCAGGCAGGCGAATCGGCGTGTGCCGCTTCCGGTAGGGCCTAACGGGAAGCTGATAGCCAAACCGTTTTACGCTTTCAACAGCTGCTTTCACGAGAAAATACCACAAATTACCAATTAGGTCTTCTAGAGGCAGTAATCTATTATATATAGGTATCGGTCTGTATATTTTTAGTATCGGTCTGTCCTTTATAAGTATCGGTCTGTATTGGTCTGTATCGGTCTGTACCGGTCTGTATTTAGTGCGACCCTTATGGGGGGACGGGAGTGTCAGGGTTGTAATTGTGGAAAATTTAGATTTTGCAATACATCTGAACAATAACTGATATGTTTCAGAAAAACAGTTGCAGGAATGTAGCCCGACATCCTTCATTAGGTTTCATTAGTATGGCTAGATAATCTGTATTATTTGTGCACTTGTCCATTTTGCATTTATCACCTTTTTCAGGGGCCCCGAAAACCATTTCTGATCAAAACCGGCGTTTCGCGTGGGAGACATATCGGCCTTAAAATTCCACATTCCATTCAAATCGGCGATTTGTCTACTTTCAGAATCTCTGGGATATAACATTCCCCCTTTAACGGCGTTAACATGTTGCAGACAGATGCACAAAACAACTATGAAAACTGCTGCAAATCTTAGCGCCTTCGTCCACGGATTCGCCATTTTGAAACCGCGAAATGTCACATGACCGTCACATGACTTTCTGTCCGAAATCAGTTCGGGAACCCCATAATACATTGCACTAGACTTTAGTAGGCCTACTCTCTGTTTAAGGATAGCTGTTTCCTTAGAGGGTCAAAATTGGTCATTTTTTTTATTTCTTCATTCAAATATTCACTATTTCGTCTAACATTTGGTGAAAAAATGAAATCAAAAATAGAAGTGCTTCAATATTAGGATTAAAAATTTAGTTTCCGAGGCTCTGGAACAATTAAACAGATTGCCTTAGCTTGGGCTTGGCTATGTTTGTTAAATTTCCCTTTCCAAAATTCATTTCCGCAGTATTATGGTAAGCTAATTATCTATTAGTCCTACTTATTTACATTAATCTACCCCCTTCTGATCAAAACCATTGACTGATTGAAATTGTAGTTTAAGGGCCGCTTCCCATACGGATTTCGCGGCCCATCAACTCAATGTTTTATTTTCATTTCACGGTACATTTCTTCGTTAATGTAAGATCTTTTGCAGCGCTAGATATTAAAATAAATAATTAAAATAATGAATAACAATAACAATGAGGAAATATAAATACTAGTAGAGAAGAGTCGCTATGTACAAGTCCTTAAGTCTGTTATTGGTTATTATACTGATAAATGTGTTATAATCGCGTGGATTATTCGTTTGTCTTGGTACCCCATAGTACGCACAAAGCCGTCCAGAAAAAACTGGGAGAACCAGGGCGTCTTCAGGATTCTTCAAGGGCGACTTCCCTAACGACGCCCTTGGGAACAGGGTGGGTCCTTCCAGAAATCTGTGCCTGTAACAATTGCTTGGAGTGTGTATTGGGGTACAGAACGGCAGGTCTACGTCCTATATTGCGTGAAAGTCAAAGGATCATATTCTGTGTTGAGGTTCGGTGACATCTAATAGTAGGCCGGCAAAGGACACGAAATGTAACTTTTGATGGCATTGTTTGTTACAAATGGGTGCCCATGCTAAATTAGTACTTTGTGTGCTAGGGTTCAAGGTGGGAGGGGATACCACCCGGATTTTGGACGTTAAAGGTCATTTTGGGGTCACTTTTGGGGTTAAATAAGGTCAAAATTGGAAAAAAGTCGTTCCTAACTTAATTTCCATTGTGATGTTTGTTACCAGTGGCTATCCACGCTAAATTGGTTTTATGTACTGCATGGGCGTCGCTAGGATTTTTCAAAGGGGGGTCGATTATCATAGCACTTTAGGTGAGGGTCCAGGGGCCGCCTAGGCCCCGGAAGCTCCGGGGTCCTAGATCGCCGGAGATGCGTTCTAAGCGTTTTCCCGGAATTAAATCTGAACATAATATACGCAGATTTAGGGTTATATTATACAGCTCTGAGACCTTAGATGGCCTGAGATGCATTCTAAGCGATTTCCAACAATTAAACTAACACGTCATTTGTCAAATATCAGTATTATATTTTATTCTCTTGTCATCTTGAAAACACAATAATAACGCTTTGGGCCTATATACCTCGTAGGCTAACCCAGTGGCGTCGGAACGTCATTGAAAGTTGGGGACCACTATCACAGCCCAACAGGCGGGGGTCCAGGGGCCGCCTAGGCCCCGGAAGCTCCGGGGTCCTAGATAGCCGGAGATGCATTCTGAACGTTTTTCCGGAAATAAAACCGATCATACTGCATGCACATTTATGATTCTATTTTCACGATTTCTTTTTCGCAATTATAAGCATGCATCGATATTGAAAACATCGCACCTCATGCCTTCATCCATTTGACGTTCTAGTTATATTTAAAACATACAAAACGATGACTTACAGTTCTTGGGAGGGAAACCAATATGCCTACAGATACGATTCATTCACACAAAGATAAAACAAGGAAATC
Source organism: Hanleya hanleyi (assembly GCA_036873755.1). Taxonomy (NCBI): domain Eukaryota; kingdom Metazoa; phylum Mollusca; class Polyplacophora; order Lepidopleurida; family Hanleyidae; genus Hanleya; species Hanleya hanleyi. The sequence goes on from JAVTVY010027105.1 coordinate 58,484, forward strand.
CTCACAGCCCAACAGGCGAGGGTCCACGAGCCGTTTAGGCTCCGGAAGCTCCGAAGTTCCAGATCTCCAGAGACGCGTTCTAAGAGTTTTCCCAGAAATAAATTCGAACGTAATGTATGCAGATTTATGGTTCTATTTTCACGTATGTTTCGCATTGATAAGCACTCATCGATATTGAAAAAATCATACTTCATGCCTGAATCCATTTGACTATTTAGTTATATTTATCACATAAAAAAAAACCGATGGAACATTAGAACCAATATGATAGCGATTCATTTACTCAAAGCTAAAATGAGCGATCGTCACAGCCTGACAGGCGAGGGTCCAGGGGCCGCCTAGGCCCCGGAAGCTCCAGGGTCTCCGGTTGCCGGAAATGCGTTTTACTCGTTTTCTCGGAAACAAATCTGAACACAATGTATATAGATTTATGGCTCTATTTTCACATTTGTTTCGCATAAACCCGCATCGATATTGAAGAATATGCCGGACTCCATTTGACTTCCTGGTTTGACACAAACAAAACGGGCCTTTTACACACCACTACACGTCTTGGCACTCTATCTGTAATTTTTTTGCTTTTTTTATTTTATGTTTTTATGCTTTTTTTTATTTTGTTTTTGTTTTCTCTGTTTTTGGTTTTGTTTTTTGTTTTTTCTTTTGCTGTTTCTTCTGTTGTTTTTTTTGGCGCGGCCAAGGGGGGGTCGTTCGCACCGGACGACCCCCCCCTAACGACGCCCCTGTGTACTGTATGATTCTAGCACGTGTATGGCTAGCTCGTTAATTATTGGAATTGAGGTCATTTTAGGGTTAATTTACGGGTCAAATGAGGTCAAAAAGGCCGTTTTATTTAATATATTTTGTGCTTAGTTGATTGTACAAATTTTTCAAAACCGAAGAGTCTCACATCATAGCCAGATACCTTTTGCCCATTTTTAACCTATTTGCTTAGTCGTCAGATTAAAAATGATAGATAAATTTAAAATGGCGACCATAAGGAGTCACCCGGAAATTCTTCTTTTTTCATATTACTGTTAGAATATTTTTATTCCAGGTACAAACATGTTTAAATTGAGCAGAATAACGCCATATCTTATTAATTTATGCCTATTTTTATTCTGTTGGCATAATCTTCAGCTGAGAATACAATTATTAAATTCAAAATGGTGACCATGTGGGTTCATCTGAGACTCATATTCTCATTTTGCTCTTATAATTCAAGGTATTGTGATTACATGGAGCTGAAAGTAGCAATCTCTCAAAGCCAAGTCACAAAACAGATCGATCTGGCTATTTATGGGCCTAGTTTGGCTCTATTCGTATAATCATCAGCTAGAAAAATAATCATCGACAGACAATATAATGGTTAAATAATGGTTGTTATGCCTATCTTAAACCCTACACCACAAACAACTAATTCCGTCTACCCATTCGTAACAATTAAAACTTACACTACATACCACTGATTCAATTTAGATACTTATTCGTAACAATTAGTACTGTAACTATAATTTATAACTGATTTTCACCAATTTTTGACCTCATTTGACCCAAATATGACCCTAAAATGACATCAATTCTAACAATTAACGTGTTATGGATGACTACATCCAACCCTACACTACATTCAACTGATTCAACTGGAATACCCAATCGTAACAATTAGTACTGTGCATATAACCGATTTTCACAAAATTTTGACCTTAATTGCCCCAAAAGTGACCCTAAAATGACATCAATTCTTATAATAAACGTGTTATCTATGACTACCTGACATTCTACACTACTTACAACTAATTCAGCTTGGATACTCATTGGTAACAAACAATGCGGTGGATGTTAATTTATAACCGATTTTTACTCATTTTTGATATTACTTGACCCAAAGAGTGACCCCAAAATGACCTTAATTTACCAAAATCAGGGTGGTATCCCCTCCTGCCTTGATCTCTACCACTCAAAGAACTAATTTAGCATGAGTACCCATTTGTAACAAAAAATGCCATCGAAAGTTTTTAAAGGCGTTTTTGAGGTCTTTGGCCGGCCCACTATAAGAGGTAGCGTGTCTGGTGTGGTCTAGCGTCGAGTATTCTGATTCTGGATGTTCTTGCTGTGCGGCGTTGTCACTCAAGGCGCTGTTGGTATTCTTGTAATCGTCATCCGTCTTCTGTTTCAGGTCTTGTCCAACTCGTCTGTGGTCTTCGGTGTGCCTGTATCATATAAAATAGAAGGCTTGTAGTCATTCTTGTTTTCTATTGTTTTTCGATGCAATACTTTGATATATCTTCCTCTCAACAACAGGCACCCCCCGACCGTCAGTCACATAATATAAATAGCAATATATAATTAAGTGAGTAAATAGATAAACAAATGAATAAATAACTAAACATTTCGATAGATTCAGTACTAGGTGAATACACAAATAAATAGCTCTGTATTATTTCCGTATACATTATCTTTTGATGGCCATACAGAATTTGTAGGACAATGAGATAGACGGCCCTCAGTATCAAGGTAACTCCGCCATCACCATTTCCTATATTTTATGCCGAATACTGCTCGCTATATGCGATTTGGCCGTGATATTGTTGTCATGAATTCAATTAGATTTGGCCATCGTTTGTTTTGTAGGACAGTGGAACAGACGGCCCTCAGTATCAAGGTAACTCCGTTGTTGCCGTGCCTATTTTATTTCTAAATGTGTCTGTGACATTTTGGCAGGATGTTATGTATGGATAGTTTATTATGGCCATATTGTTTTGTCGGGCTATGGTGCACACGGCCCTCAGTGTCAAGGTAACTCCGCTGCAACCATGCCCTTTGTTGAAGTCAGAAGAATGATTTGGCCTCTATCAAATGGTGCCATAGTACTTGGTGTACTAGTAAATGATTATGTGGGGAGGGGGGGGGGAGGAAATGTTGACTGCGCAGGTACGGCAGTAGTAGTGTAAGGCTATTTCGAGCCTCATTTTGCCGGGGGAGATAACTCTTTTGTGGAGGTCACGTGGAGGGGGCGCCACCAGGCCAAGAGACCAAAAACTACCTCCAACACAGAAGAGTTCCAATCTAGGGGAGGTAACTCCGGGTGACTATAGTTCCGGCAAAGGGCCCCTGGGCATGTATTCTTCCTCGGTGATGTGGTCTGCGGTGATGCGGTCGCGGGAAAAAGCTTCCGCGGAGAAAAAGGAGTGAGGTATCAAAGTGAAGCATTCGTGAAGGGGCATCCAGTCATGGGTGGGTGCATGTAAAATTAAGATTTTTTCTCGAAACTATAAAAAGCGGAACACGGACTTTACCCTTAAAATAGAGGAAAACACCTATCAACCCTAGCCAAAAGGGCTAATATCGGTCCCCGGGCTTATTGGGACCGGCCTATCAAGTCAATGGGGTGGGTGCATGTAAAATTAGGATTTTTTCCCGAAACTATAAAAAGCGGAACACGGACTTTACCCCTAAAATAGGGGAAAACACCTATCAACTCTAGCCCAAAGGGCTAATATCGGTCCCCGGGCTTATTGGGGCCTGCCTATCAAGTCAATGGGGTGGGTGCATGTAAAATTAGGATTTTTTCCCGAAACTATAAAAAGCGGAACACGGACTTTACCCCTAAAATAGGGGAAAACACCTATCAACTCTAGCCAAAAGGGCTAATATCGGTCCCCGGGCTTATCGGGGCCTGCCTATCAAGTCAATGGGGTGGGTGCATGTAAAATTAGGATTTTTTCCCGAAACTATAAAAAGCGGAACACGGACTTTACCCCTAAAATAGGGGAAAACACCTATCAACTCTAGCCCAAAGGGCTAATATCGGTCCCCGGGCTGATCGGGGCCTGCCTTACAAGTCAATGGGGTGGGTGCATGTAAAATTAAGATTTTTTCCCGAAACAATAAAAAGCGGAACACGGACTTATTTTGAAGCTCTCGTGGAGGAGCATCCGACTGGACTATGGTTCGTCCGTTTTCAATATTCTGCGCATGCGCAGTCTGGCCGTAGTATAGAAAGCAGGCATGTTGGGGGGTATGTGGGTGTGTGTTTGGGGTAGAGATGGACCGCTATGGGTCCGAATGGGTCGTGGAAGGTGTCAAAGTGAAGCTTGTGTGGGTTAGAGTCAGAATGGCGTATTTTTAAGTGCAAGTCGCGTCAATCTGCGCATGCGCAGTTGGTTGTAGTAAGTAAAGTGGCCATTTTGGGGCAGTACAGGAAGGTATTTGGGGGTCGAGATGGACCATCCTTGGTCCGAATGCGTCCTGGGAGGTGTCATGTTGTAGCTCCCGGGGTGTAGACCCCGATTTGAGGGATGTTCACGTCATCTGTGACGTCATTGGTGACGTCATCAGTACGAGTAGTAGCCAAAGTGAACATTTTGGGGCAGGGAAGGAAGGTATTGGGGTAGAGATGGACCATCCTTTGTCCGAATGCGTCCTGGGAGGTGTCATGTTGTAGCTCTCGGGGTGTACAGCCCCATTTGAGGGATGCTCCCGTTATCTGTGACGTCATCGATGACGTCATCAGTACGAGTAGTAGTAAAAGTGGACATTTAGGAAAGTGCAGGAAGGTATTTGGTGTAGAGATGGACCCCCCTTGGTCCGAATGTGTCGTGTGGGGTGTCATTTTGTAGCTCTCGGGGTGTAGACCCCGATTTGATGGATGTTCACAGCATCTTTGACGTCCTCGGTGACGTCATCAGTACGAGTAGTAGAGAAAGTGGGAATCTTGGGGCAGTGAAGGAAGGTATTTGGTGTAGAGATGGACCATCCTTGGTCCGAATGCGTTCTGTGGGGTGTCATCTTGTAACCTTCGGGGTGGAGACCACGATTTTAAGGGATGTCCACAGCATCTGTGACGTCATTGGTGACGTCATCAGTACGAGTAATAGCGAAAGTGGGCATTTTGGGGCAGTGAAGGAGGGTATTTGGTGTAGAGATGCACCATCCATATCTGTCATGCGTATTATACAGTATCTGTCCTGTATTATACCAATCTGTGCTGTATTATACTATATCTGTCCTGTATTGTACCATATATGTCCTGTATTATACCAAATCTGTGCTGTATTATGCAATATTTGCCCTCTATTATACCATATCTGTGCTGTATTATATATCTGTGCTGAATTACACCATATCTGGGCTGTATTATGCAATATCTGTGCTGTATTATGCAATATCTGTCCCGTGTTATACAATATCGGTCTTGTATTATAGCAAATATGTCCTGTATTGTATCATATTTGTCCTGTATTATACAATATATGTTCTGTATTATACCAAATCTGTGCTGTATTATACAGTATCTGTCCTGTATTATACCAAATCTGTGCTGTATTATACCCTATGTTTCCTGTATTGTACCATATATGTCCTGTATTATACATTATATGTTCTGTATTATACAATCGGATAGCTGTTGTCGTGAATAACAAGTTCAGCAATGTTTATATAGTTTATTATCCCCAATGTTACATCATACCCAGGCTGGGGGAGCCGCCCTGGGTATGGTTAGTATGTTCACAGCAAAACAAATTGAAATATCAAACACCATGTTTTATTATTTAACGCACCGTCACATTACGTACAAGTGTTTACTGAGCTCAAGTCAACGATCAGCATGTAGACATGGAGAGTATGTGCGGCATGTTATGGTATTCATCAGTGCACGGGTGACGCATTCAACCGATGGCGGTGGTCGGTCAGATTGGTAAGGAAAAACGTGACATTGGTTACCCTCTCTACCACCCATTGTGTGTTGGGGCGTTGACGATGTGCCCATCTCAAGGCATCCACGGTGTCCAGTATCTCCAGTATCGTCTCTAGTGACCTTCGGTTAATGATGGTGAACGGCTGGTCAGACACATAGATATTATTGCCGGGATAATAATACCGTAACTGGTCCGTCTTTTTGTGACGTAAGATGTACCCGAAAGCGACATTCAATTTGAAGGCGTAGTTTGATCTTTGAAGATGGCTTCCACGTAGCTGCGTAGACGGGTGAGGTCGGTCAGTGGGAAATTGTAAATATCTTGAATAGGGCCATGAGGGTGGAAACAGTGCCGTGTCATGGGCCAATGGCGCCGATCGATGTCACTCACTGGATGGTTGTCCTGTAAGAGATCGCCCAGAAAATGTTCGATGTTGTCAGGCGTATGACTCGAAACCGTAACGCTGGGGTCCGGCTGGATATCCAGGCTCTTCTGAACTGTGGGTATAGGTGGGCTCTCCTTCATCGCATCACCAGTGGCGTTCGTCTCCCCGGGCTTATCTTCACTGGGTCTGACCTTCCGCGGCTCCTCTTCAGTAGGAAGTTGTCGCTCATGCCATGGTACCGGGGCATGAATCAAACGTTGGTGTCGCAGCAACTGACTGGTCAGTTTGAAAAGCCGACCACAATCCTCGCATGGACGCTTGGGTGGCCCATGAATTGAACGTTCATGGCGCAGTAAAGCATCTTCCCGATTAAATGACCGTGCGCAGGTTATACAAGTATACAGTCCGTCGTTGTGGGTGGCCGTGTCGTGGCGACGTAAATTGTCTAGACGAGTAAACTGCTTCTGGCAAGCTGTGCAAGTGAACATCTTGGTGGTTGACAGAGTGTCTGATGAAACGGCCAGGCCGCTTTCCTTTTATAGCACGCTAGCTGGGGATCTATTTTTAGCACACTCAGTTCAACTACCCCAAGTCGAGGACCGAGATGTACTGGTGTACGACTGAGCCGCATTGCGCGCGCGCGCGTGTGTGTGTGTGTGTGTGTGTGTGTGGGCAGTGGATTTTACATCCGGGATCTTGTCAACATCCGGTTTTTGAAGTGGGGTTTTCCCGTCGTTCCTCCGTCTTCCATCCGGGTACTGTGGTTTTACATCCGGGTCCTCAGCTTGCATCCAGGTTTTTCATGAGCCACATTGCGTACGTGTGTGTGTTTGTGTGAGTCCAATCGTGCACCATGTCGAATTACGTTCTCTCCGAAAACTTCATCTCATTGCATCAATATGCTCAGATCCATTCAATATAAACACAACCAAGAGACATCAACACCAACAGGCACATTGCGTAACACACGTTTTATTATCCTCACAGCACCACCACCACCACTACCACCACCACCACCACCTAGCGTTGCCGCCGTCAACGATCAGCGTATAGACATATAGAGTATGTACGGCATGTTATGGTATTCATCAGTGCAAGGGTGACGCATTCAGCCTATGGTGTAGTCGGTCAGCTTGGTGACGAAAAACGTGACATTGGTCATCCTCTCTGCAACCCACTGGGTGTTGGGGCGTTGTCGTTGTCGTTCCAAGGGATCCACGGTGTCCAGTTTCTCCAGCATCGTCTCTAGCGACACTCGGTTAATGATGGTAAACGGTTGGTCAAATACCTGGATGTTACTGCTCGGATAAAAGTATCGGACTTGGTCTGCCTCCTTATGCTGCAGCACATAACCAAACGCCAGATTCATCTTGAAGGCCGTAGTTTGATCTTTGAAGATGGCTTCCACGTAGCTACGTAGACGGGCGAGGTCGGTCAGTCGGAAATTTTAGATATCTTGAATAGGGCGATGACGGTGGAAGCAGTGCCGGATCATGGGCCAATGGCGCCGATAGATGTCACTCACTGGATGATCGTCGCGTAACAGATCGCTAGGAACATTTATGGGTTCGTCCGCGAAGTGTACTTTGCCCTCTACGTCGTACAAAATCTGGCTCAAGGTCTTGTCGTCGGAATTTGACTGTTGAATTAGGGCGACATCATCATCATCGGCCTCATGCGATGGGTGGGAGTTCCCTCTGTCTCGATACTGGTGCCTACGAGCTTCTCTACCAGCAAACGTGGCTGCGGAACAGGGTGTCGTGTGCGTTGGTGTCGCAGCAACTGACTGGTCAGTTTGAAAAGCCGACCACATTCTTCGCATCGACGCTTGGGTACTTCATGGCGTGCACGTGTGTGGCGCTGTAAATGATCCGGGCGCTGAAACGACAGTGTACATATCGCACAGCTATACCGGGCGGTTCCTTCGTGCTTGGTAGCCTCATGGCGGCGCAAGTCGTGCAGACGAGTGAATGATTTCGAGCACGTAGTACAAGTGAACATCTTGGTGGTTGACAGAGTGTCTGATGAAACGGCCAGGCCGCTTCCCTTTTATAGCACGCTAGCTGGTGATCTAATTTTAGCACACTCAGTTCAACTATCCCCAATTCGAGGGCCGAGATGTACTGGCGTACGACTGAGCCGCATTGTGTGTGTGTGTGTGTGTGTGTGTGTGTGCGGATTTTACATCCTGGATCTTGTCAACATCTGGGTTTCCCAGTGGGTTTTCCCATCGTTCCTCCGTCTTCCATCCGGGTACAATTTTTATCCGGTATTGTAGCGCGCGCAGGGGCCAAAGGTCAGTTCGGTCACGTGAACGGAAGCGGAAGTGACCTCACAGAGGTCATATGCAAATTATTGAGGTCAACAGGTGTCCAAAACCCGGCTGTAAGATGGGGACCCGGATGTAAAACCACAGTACCCGGATGGAAGACGGAGGAACGACGGGAAAAACCCACTTGGAAACCCGGATGTTGACAAGATCCCGGATGTAAAATCCACAGCCCACACATACACACACACACACACGCACACGCACACACACACACGCAATGCGGCTCAGTCGTACGCCAGTACATCTCGGCCCTCGACTTGAGGATTGTTGAACTGAGTGTGCTAAAAATAGATCACCAGCTAGCGTGCTATAAAAGGGAAGCGGCCTGACCGTTTCATCAGACACTCTGCCAACCACCAAGATGTTCACTTGCACAACTTGCCAGAAGCAGTTTACTCGTCTAGACAATTTACGTCGCCACGACACGGCCACCCACAACGACGGACTGTATACTTGTATAACCTGCGCACGGTCATTTAATCGGGAAGATGCTTTACTGCGCCATGAACGTTCAATTCATGGGCCACCCAAGCGTCCATGCGAGGATTGTGGTCAACTCTTCAAACGACGCAGTCAGTTGCTGCGACACCAACGTTTGATTCATGCCCCGTACCATGGCATGAGCGACAACTTCCTACTGAAGAGGAGCCGCGGAAGGTCAGACCCAGTGAAGATAAGCCCGGGGAGACGAACGCCACTGGTGATGCGACCTATACCCACATTTCAGAAGAGCCTGGATATTCAGCCCGACCCCAGCGTTACGGTTTCGAGTCATACGCCTGACAACATCGAACATTTTCTGGGCGATCTCTTACAGGACAACCATCCAGTGAGTGACATCGATCGGCGCCATTGGTCCATGATACGGCACTGTTTCCACCATCATGGCCCTATTCAAGATATTTACAATTTCCCACTGACCAACCTCACCCGTCTACGCAGCTACGTGGAAGACATCTTCAAAGATCAAACTACGGCCTTCAAATTGAATGTCGCTTTCGGGTACATCTTACGTCACAAAAAGACGGACCAGTTACGGTATTATTATCCCGGCAATAATATCTATGTGTCTGACCAGCCGTTCACCATCATTAACCGAAGGTCACTAGAGACGATGCTGGAGATACTGGACATCATGGATGCCTTGAGATGGGCACATCGTCAACGCCTCAACACACAATGGGTGGTAGAGAGGGTAACCAATGTCACGTTTTTCCTTACCAAGCTGACCGACCACCGCCATCGGTTGAATGCGTCACCCGTGCACTGATGAATACCATAACATGCCGCACATACTCTATATGTCTACATGCTGATCGTTGACTTGAGCTCAGTAAACACTTGTACCTAATGTGACGGTGCGTTAAATAATAAAACATGGTGTTTGATATTTCAATTTGTTTTACTGTGAACATACTAAACATACCCAGGGCGGCTCCCCCAGCCTGGGTATGATGTAACATTGGGGATAATAAACTATATAAACATTGCTGAACTTGTTGTTATTCACGACAACCGCTATCCGATTGTATAATACAGAACATATAATGTATAATACAGGACATATATGGCACAATACAGGAAACATAGGGTATAATACAGCACAGATTTGGTATAATACAGGACAGATACTGTATAATACAGCACAGATTTGGTATAATACAGAACTTATATTGTATAATACAGGACAAATATGGTACAATACAGGACATATTTGCTATAATACAAGACCGATATTGTATAACACGGGACAGATATTGCATAATACAGCACAGATATTGCATAATACAGCACAGATATGGTGTAATTCAAGACAGATATGGTATAATACAACACAGATATGGTATAATAGAGGGCAAATATTGTATAATACAGCACAGATTTGGTATAATACAGGACATATATGGTAGAATACAGGACAGATATAGTATAATACAGCACAGATTGGTATAATACAGGACAGATACTGTATAATACGCATGACAGATATGGATGGTGCATCTCTACACCAAATGCCCTCCTTCACTGCCCCAAAATGCCCACTTTCGCTACTACTCGTACTGATGACGTCACCAATGACGTCACAGATGCTGTGGACATCCCTTAAAATCGTGGTCTCCACCCCGAAGGTTACAAGATGACACCCCACAGAACGCATCCGGACCAAGGATGGTCCATCTCTACACCAAATACCTTCCTCCACTGCCCCAAAATTCCCACTTTCGCTACTACTCGTACTGATGGCGTCACCGATGACGTCAAAGATGCCGTGAACATTCCTCAAATCGGCGTCTACACCCCGAGAGCTACAAAATGACACCCCACACGACACATTCGGACCAAGGAGGGTCCATCTCTACACCAAATACCTTTCTGCACTTTCCTAAAATGCCCACTTTCGCTACTACTCGTACTGATGACGTCATCGATGACGTCACAGATAACGGGAGCATCCCTCAAATGGGGCTGTACACTCCGAGAGCTACAACATGACACCTCCCAGGACGCATTCGGACCAAGGATGGTCCATCTCTACCCCAAATACCTTCCTTCCCTGCCCCAAAATGTTCACTTTGGCTACTACTCGTACTGATGACGTCACCAATGACGTCACAGATGACGTGAACATCGCTCAAATCGGGGTCTACACCCCGGGAGCTACAACATGACACTTCCCAGGACGCATTCGGACCAAGGATGGTCCATCTCGACCCCCAAATACCTTCCTGTACTGCCCCAAAATGGCCACTTGACTTACTACAACCAACTGCTCATGCGCAGATTGACGCGACTTGCACTTAAAAACACGGCATTCTGACTCTAACCCACACAAGCTTCACTTTGACATCTTCCACGACCCATTCGGATCCATAGCGGTCCATCTCTACCCCAAACACACACCCACATAACCCCCAACATGCCTGCTTTCTATACCACGGCCAGACTGCGCATGCGCAGACTATTGAAAACGGACGAACTATTAGTCCAGTCGGATGCTCCCCCACGAGAGCTTCAAATTAAGACCTCATACGACATCATAGGATCATTAGGGGCTCACCTAGACCCCAAAACGTCCACCCCGCATGGGCCTATACCCTCATATCCATGCAGTATAGGCCTATGGGCCTACCCAGGCCTCGGTGAACTTTTTCCAAAAGTTTCACCGTTTCGCTCCGGAACCCTTAATTCCCATCGTGTTCTAAATGACGAGACGTGAAAAACAAATCCAAACAGCCCATATCACAATGAACGTGTGTGAATTTCCCAGGTTGAACCTATACCCCCATATAACCAGTATGGGACTATATGGGCTATATGGTACTTTCCCAAAAATTTCACCGATTCGCTCCGAGACTCTTCCCATCGTGTTCTAAATGACGAGACGTGAAAACAAATCCAAGCAACCCATATCACAATGAACGTGTGTGAATTTCCCAGGTTGACCTATACCCCCGTATAGCCAGCCTATAGGCCTGTATACAGGCCTACCCGGTACTTTTCCCAAAATTTTCACCGATTCGCTCCAGGACCTCTCCCATTGTGTTCTAAATGACGAGACGTGAAAAACGAGACCCCACAACCCATATCACAATGAACGTGTGTGAATTTCCCAGGTTGAACCTATACTCCCATATAGCCAGTAAGGACTATATGCAGACCTCGGTAACTTTTTCCAAAAATTTCACCGATTCGCTCCGGGATCCCTCCCATCGTGTTTTTCTTGGTGAGATGAGAAAAACGGGACCCACAAGCCATAGTAACACCCACATAAAATTGACCACCCGTCCCCCCCATATAGCCAGTATGAGCCTATATACAGACCTCGGTGACTCTTCCCAAAAATTTCACCGATTCGCTCCGGGACCCTTCCCATTGTCATTTTCTTGGCGAAACGAGAAAAACGAGACCCCACAAGCCATAGTAAAGCCCACGAAAAAAATTGACCATCCCCATACCCCATACAGGCATTTTCCCTTATATTGTATAATACAGACCCTATTGTAGGGGTAAAGTCCGTGTTCCGCTTTTTATAGTTTCGGGAAAAAATCCTAATTTTACATGCACCCACCCCATTGACTTGATAGGCAGGCCCCGATAAGCCCGGGGACCAATATTAGCCCTTTTGGCTAGGGTTGATAGGGGTTTTTTCCTATTTTAGGGGTAAAGTCCGTGTTCCGCTGTTTATAGTTTCGGGAAAAAATCTTAATTTTACATGCACCCACCCCATTGACTTGATAGGCAGGCCCCGATAAGCCCGGGGACCGATATTAGCCCTTTGGGCTAGAGTTGATAGGTGTTTTCCCCTATTTTAGGGGTAAAGTCCGTGTTCCGCTTTTTATAGTTTCGGGAAAAAATCCTAATTTTACATGTACCCACCCCATTGACTTGATAGGCAGGTCCCAATAAGCCCGAGGTCCGATATTAGCCCTTTTGGCTAGGGTTGATAGGTGTTTTCCCCTATTTTAGGAGTAAAGTCCGTGTTCCGCTTTTTATAGTTTCGGGAAAAAATCCTAATTTTACATGCACCCACCCATGACTGGATGCCCCTTCACGAATGCTTCACTTTGATACCTCACTCGACCCAATCGGACCATGCAGCGTATTTGAAGTCTGGGGACTACTTTTTCTCCATGGAAGCTTTTTCCCGCGACCGCATCACCGCCAGACCACATCACCGCGGAAGAATACATGCCCAGGGGCCCTTTGCCGGAACTATAGTCACCCGGAGTTACCTCCCCCTAGATTGGAACTCTTCTGTGTTGGAGGTAGTTTTTGGTCTCTTGGCCTGGTGGCGCCCCCTCCACGTGACCTCCACAAAAGAGTTATCTCCCCCGGCAAAATGAGGCTCGAAATAGCCTTACACTACTACTCACGGCGGTGGTATTATATACTGGAATAATAGCCAGCAGTTTTGATAAAATTTATTAAGGACTTGAATACCTGATTTCTAATGGGGGGCTTAGGCACAGTGTATAACCCTGTCCGGCTGGGATTTATTTATGACGAGCCATCTGTGCCCATTTTTGGCGTGATCGCACCGAGTCGACACGTGTGCTGAGATGGAGGTTGAGCATTTTACAATTGTCTGCGTGTTACACATCACTTTATGGAAGAAACTGAATGAGATAATGTTCTAGATTTATTTTGACAGATCCTGTGTCAAATTCAACTCCATAGATCATCTCGTTTTCATCATAATCGTGTTTATGTTAGAAATTTATTAAAACTCTGTCGAATTTTACAGTTATTAAGTTGATTGTTCTTGTGGTATAGGATTTCACATTTTGGTCTGTATAGTATAAAAAATAGAATGGTATTTAATCAGATATGACTGGTAGACAGGAGATAAATATAAGTATTAAGAGGCGAATATTTAGGAACAAGTGTTCATGTCCTGAAATGAGACTGTCCGTATTTTTGTCGAGGGGATTTTTTCGACTGTTCGAGCTTTTGATGAGTTCCTGTCCGCATTTTTGGCGTGCATAGTAAAAAGCGAAGTGCAATTACTGTGCACATATACTATAGCAATGCCTAATCGGCACTGATACTAGTGTTCATGTGTAGGGCCGAATGATGACTTAATTATTCCAGTGGGTTTCATATCTCAGAACCCACACTACGGCACCATGATCCGTTTCATTTTCATGTTGTCTTATAGTTTTTAAATTGTTCGAAGAATACCAGAGGAAGAATCATTCCAAGAAATATTCGTAGGCCCACAACCAGTCCGCGGAAGATCCACGAAGAAATCCGCAAAGCTCGCAAAGCCTAACATATTTCACTGCCATAAATGTCACTTTTTTTACCAAATGGAGGTTCAACCTCCAGCGGCACAGGGACGTACATACTGAAGCATCGTACGGCTGTCCAATTTACAGTAGACCATTCAAAGTGAAATGGTCCAGAGATACACACACCAAATATCGGAAATTGCAATTCTCGATATCGGAAATTAGAATTTTCGATATCGAAAATTCAGTTACCGATATCGGAAATTATCACTGAATTTCCGATATCGGAAATTGCAATTCTAGTTTTCGTAAAGCTTCCAGAGCTTTCATTTTCGATATTGGAAATTCAGTGACAATTCCTGATATGGGAAATTCTATTTCCAATATCGGAAATTGAATTCCCGATATCGGAAATTGTCACTGAATATCCGATATGGGAAATTCTAATTCCCGATATCTGAAATTCTATTTGCGATATCGAAAATTACAATTTCCGATATCGGAAATTCGAAATAAAAAGCACTTTGGCTTGCCATACTTTAAGTGTGTCGACAGGGACAACACTTAAAGAGCAGTCCCTGTGGACACACTTAAAGGGTTATTTCAACACTTTACGAATAAGTTTCAAAACTTTAGTTTTAAGCGTCTCCAAGTGTCTCAAAATGTTCAAGTGGAGATCATCTATGTCGTACGACCGCAATAATGTAAAATACAACATCTAGGCTGACAAGTTGCTTTGCTTTTGAGATTTGGATTTTGTTTTTTATATCATTGCAAATTCTGACTATACCAAAACTACAGTGCTTACAAAAGGAACAAAGAAGTGATTCAAAAATTATCATGCAGACTGTACCCGGCCGGTATATTATTTCTTTTCTTTTTTTTACAAATTGTATTCCTTGCCAATGTCTCAGTATGTACGAAATATTGACGCAAAGGGCGCAGTACATTCGAGCCAGAAATCGTCCCCAGTTTGAGGTGCCAAAAATAATCCTTCCCAAAAATAAAATATTACCTATTAAAGAAACATTTTGACTGGCATAAAGATCCACATTTTGTTATACACAGAATAATTTCAAGACATTAAGTATCGCGGTTCTCGAAGGACAGGACTGTGAAGTATTACTGCAAAATCGCTGATTTTAGGTGAAGACGTCTATTTCTCTCTGTAAATATATTCATTTTACATTCGAACATAACAAAACTTGCCCCGGTCCCCAGCTGCATACTTGAACAATCTCTTGGAACTTGATCAATCTATTGAGACAAAGCATAAAACTAATCCTGCATGGATATGACTTTGCACTCTTAATATGTTTTCTGTTCGGTTCAACGTCTTCGAATTGCACGAAAGTATACACCAATTCACGGCCTTATCTGAAAATCACGATACTCGCTCGCTTGGAATTATTCGGAGTATACATTTGTATCAAAATCTATTTTTTTCCATAGGTCATATTTTTCATATGTTCCTAGCTCCAATCACATCCTCTGGGTGGTACGCCATAGTAATATCGAAGGTTTAAATTTACGGGTATATGTATTTTCATGTTTTGATGAAAGCATATTTATTTTGGGCGTCCTCGCAAATCCTACCTGTTAAACATGTATAAATTTACATTATTGTTTAATATCCTGCAACACCAGGTTCAGGATATGCTGTACCGTATTTCTTGCCAATCTCAATATTTCTATATGCCGGTATTGGCGAAAATGTTATATTTCGTAATTTCTTCGTGCATGTAAAAAGCTGCATCCACAGGTAATTTTAATTATTTTTTTTTTATATGTTGTGCAGAACGGAATGTGTTCTCTCAATTTCGGTGTCGTCGGATGAAAATTTAATTACATGTGATTTACATTTACCGGTACATTTTTTCATATCTTGCAGAAGCAAATTCGGAAATTGCCGTACCTCGTGCCAATCTCGATATATTGGCACAATTTTGGATCTTGAATTTTCACCTTTTTAAAATGTTTAATTTGGATTGTGAAAGCATACATTTTCAAGTATAAATTGTATTGCCTTCCATCTTAAATTCCAAGTTCGGAATGTACCGTACTTGTCAATCCAGTGGTTTTCTGGATTACAACTTAGGGTGTCGACGTACTTGCTCAAGTTATACAGGCAATTTGTATACAGGTTTTCGTATTTTAAATGCCGACTGGATGAGTTGACTTCATCTAAAATCCAAGTTTAGATCAATGAAATCTGCATGTTATACATGGAAGACGTAGCCAGTTCCAAACATTAGATGATTAAGTTTCGTTGTGATCTAAGGCACTGGCAAACTGAAATCACAATATTGCACCTGTAGAGGAGATCCAAATTAGTGATCTTCTCCATAGTGTATGAGGCGCCGTTTGTGACAATATTGTCAACGACAAATATATAGAGTTAAAACCAAAATATAAAGTCGCCGTTTGTGAAAATATTGTCAAACACAAATATATAGTTAAAACCTTTGTAAATATATATAAAACGAAATAAATAGGGCCTATATATAAAGTTATTTATTTTTTTTTTTTATAAATATTTTTTTAACATAAATAACGATAGGAAGTTAAGACGTTAAATTTAACATAAATATAAAGTACACGAACAAACTTAAATAAAGTGTACATGTAAACCGGATATGCCCAAAGGAAGCTGCGCAATCGATGTGCGCGCGAGTGATACTGGTTAATCAAAACTGCAACTGGGCTGCAATTCGCTGTACTTATACCAAGTTCCCTGCAAATTTTTGTCTTGTTTGGAAATTCGAAAATTATCGAAAAACGATAAAATATACAAAACGACAATATAATTCCAAATCCTATAACTAGGCTATGAATGATCATATTCTGATCAATGAAATATGCTCATATTCAGTATGATTTCAAATTGCCTAATATTTGTGTTGCGCATAAGTAGTATACAAAGAGTCTTTCATCCAAATAGCGCCTCACTGCGCATGCGCAGAATTTTGTTTGGGTGTGAAAGTGTGGATGTGCGCATGCGTGATGAGGGGGCGTGGCCTATGAGTGATATGTGAGTGGGGTGGGTTCAAAATGGCGGCCCCATATTTTCTATAGACAACTTAAAGTCCGCCATTTTGAACCCACCCCACTCACCCAGTGCACTGATTGACCTGGGTGAGTGGGGTGGGTTCAAAATGGCGGCTTGTGGTGTTGTGTGTGTAAAATAAGGTGCCGCCATTTTGAACCCACCCCACTCACCCGGGTGAGTCACTGGTGTGAGTGGGGGTGGGTTCAAAATGGCGGCTTGTTTTTACGTGAATGGGAGTTGAGTATCCGCCATTTTGAACCCACCCCACTCATCAATTGACGTGGTGTGGGGTGGGTTCAAAATGGCGGCTTGGTTTTAAGGGCGTGGGAGGTGAGTATCCACCATTTTGAACCCACGTGAAAAAAAACGTATAAAAGCAGTCGATTTTTAGGGAAAGGGTGTATTCATTGGACTACTTTTGCGTAGCACTGTGACTTACCTGTCTGCCTGCCTGCCTGCCTGCCTGCTTGCTTCACCTCTAGTCAGTCATCCAACCAGTTTGCCTACTTGCCTATCCGCTTGTATGAGACATACTTTTTTCGATTTTACCAGTGCCAATTCACTAGACTATTACTCCGTAATAGTTTTTCACCAGCCCATAGTCATGGCGTCATCATCATCATTATTTTTAGCCAGGCTTGCAAAGTACCGTGTTCGTCTGATTGATGAGATGCAGCGTGTGGGTGACTTATGTGATTTCCTTATGGGGGAGGAAAACATACTCCTGGAACAGCGTGTCGAAGAAATCATGGCGGAGAAAACCTTTTCAGCACGAAACAGAGCTCTCATCGATGATGTACCGCACTTTACCTACTATGGATTTCTATCCTTCGTGGCGGCGTTGAAGATCACGGGAAATGGCGAACTAGCAGATCTACTTGAAGCCGACGACGACGTTATACAAGATGATGATATGTTAGTGGTGGACACTACCGAAGAGCGTACAGCTAGCAAACGTACTAGCTCAGAGAGTGCTAAACGTGCTGGACGTCCCAAACGCCCCCGTCTAACACCGTTAGTAATACCTGAGCCAGTAGTACCCCAGCAAGTGCCTGTGAAACAAGAACTTCCTCTGTCTGTCCAGGAGATCAATAATCTGATCGAAGCGGCTCACCAGGCAGCCCACAAGGACATTTGGGAGCTCTCACCCTATTTAACGGTCAGTGTAAAAGACGAAGAAGTGCATTTTAATGCAGCGGGCTTTAACGACAGACCTGGTAAGCATATTGCCATGAACTTGGACACCTGGCAAAAACTGGAGACCCTTGATTACGCCATCGATGCGGTTATTCGTGACCAGGGAAATGACGAAGCGAAATTTCCTGTGGGTGACGACATCTTTGTGAGTTGTGCTTATTTCAACGACCAGCTCCTGGTGCATATTCGAAAATGGCGAAAGCGGTTAGATACGCAAGAGCTTGTTGCTTGTCCTCAAGGTGTCACATTGAAATTAACGGCCTGGCGGAAGTTGCAGAGTCTTGCCAGTACAATTCGTCAAACTCTGGCCTACCAGGTGTCGAACTACAGGCCTCCATTTTGAACCAACCCCACTCACCGGCGTCAGTCAGTGCAAGATAGGCTGACCCACTGTATAGTGATTGGGAGGTGAGTACAACATGACGGCCATCCACAGGCCGCCATTTTGAACCCACCCCACTCACCGGTGTCAGTCAGTGCAAGCTAGGCTAGCCCACTGTGCTGTCTTACCCTTGTCCCAGCATTAAAAATTACCTATTATTTTTCGATAAAACCCGTAACAATTTTCAGGGAACTATTATACGACTGTCACCCAGAGTCTACACGTTTTTTTAGTCAGGAAAATCAATTTATTTCCAATGTACCTGGTGTTTTAGACTACCGTACACGAATTTTATGGGTTTAAAATCAATAAAAATTAATAAAATAACCGTAGTGTGTAGCGTTAGACTGTTAAATTTTTTTAAATACAATACATTGAATTGCCTGAGTGCAACTTGCAATAAAAATATAGGTGCGTTGACAGTTATTGTAAAATGACATCCGTTTTAAAAATGAAGCCGTGTAAGCGAGAAATTTTCTTGGATACATTGAAAATTCGGCGTGTGTTTCATTCTGAATTATAAACGCCTGTCATTTTTACAATACATCTCACCGCTCGTAGAATTTTTAGTTCCAATTCATCTCAGATAAATCAGGGACTCGTATTAAAAATTTCAGCCGTCTAGCCCTTGACTACGCCATGATTTTTAATTTTTAGCGAGTTTTCGAGACGAAATGTTCCAGCACGAAAATACAGAAAACCCGGCACATTAAAAATAAATTAATTTTCTGGATTAAAAATATAGCAAGTCTATCACTTATCACCCGATACGAGTGCCCTGAAAATTCCAGCTCGTTTCGTTCATGAGAACTGTAGAAAATGAAGAAAACATAGCCTTCGTTTACGGCGAGAAAGCACATTCTACGCAGTTGGCGAGTCAATTTTCGTGGCAGACAGAGTTGCGGCCCCTGGTTAAAAATCGAAAAGTGCATGTTACCAATTCATGCTATTTCGTAATTTATTAAATGTGTTTGTCGTATGAATTACATTGTTTTATTAAGGTAGCATATGAAAAGGATGTGGGCTACCTATTTCAGTAATTGTTTCCGTGAATTAACGGTTCCTTAAATTTATAAGCTGTGTCATGCGTACTAGGGGTACACACTTTATCATTTAAAAAAACCCTTCACGTACGTATAGCCTCTATTACCTATATAGTATGGCTTTGCAAGCATCGGGTTTGGCTCTCTCACAGCCCTATGGATTGTTCAGGTAATTATTAGGACTTGATATTCTAGTCCAGCAATGCTATAATTTTATTTTTTATCCTAGTATGAGTCAAGACTATTAATTTATGCACTCGGGGAGCGTTTACTAAAATAATTGCAGTGTTAAATTAATTATTTTTCCCAGGGTATGCGTATTTTTTATTGACAATTTTACAATGAAAATTTAGGGGCGATAAACCGTTCAAGTGCTCGGTGTGTGAGTACAGATGTACAGCCCAGTCCCAGCTGAATGTTCACACGAGATGCCATACTGGGGATAAGCCTTTCAAGTGCTCGGTGTGTGAGTACAGATGTACAATTCAGTCCAGTTTGTCAGTACACATGAGAACTCACACTGGAGATAAACCCTTCAAGTGCTCAAGATGTAATTACAGGTGTACTGTGCAGTCGAGCTTGAAGACCCACATGCGAACTCACACTGGAGATAAACCGTTCAAGTGCTCGTTGTGTCAATATCGATGCAACAACCAGTTAAGTCTGAAGACGCATATGAGAAGTCACACTGGAGAAAAACCATTCAGTTGTTCGCTATGCGAGTACAGGTGTACAGTGCAGTCAGGTTTGCCGATTCACCTTAGAATTCATACTGGCGATAAACCGTTCAAGTGCTCGGTGTGTGAGTACAGCCCAGTCCCATGGTTTTGCAAGGATCGGGTTTCACTCTCTCACAGCCCTATGGATTGTTCAGGTAATTATTAGGACTTGATATTCTAGTCCAGCAATGCTATAATTTTATTTTTTATCCTAGTATGAGTCAAGACTATTAATTTATGCACTCGGGGAGCGTGTACAAAAATAATTGCAGTGTTAAATTAATTGTTTTTCCCAGGGTATGCGTATTTTTTATTTTACAATGAAAAATTAGCCAGAATCGATCTATATAAATTTTTGTCGGGCTAGTATTTTTGTCATTCTTCATTATGACATCGCCGGGCAAAGAGCTCGCGTTCTTTCAAGTGACGTCGAAAGTAATTCTTATCGTGTACGAGCATGAATTGCACCTTATCGAGGAACATCCGATAGAAGTGAAATTAGCTTTAAGCCTTGCCGGGTGGACGCTATTGACACGTATGTTACAAGGCCAAGAACCCGAAGTAGATTTTATGCCTGTCGGCGTCGATGTGTACCTGCGGCGGTGTAGAGAGGATTCATTTTTTCCCCGGTTAGAACAGTGTGGCGGTAGCGGTATTGTGCTTTGGCCAGCATTATGGGCGGCGCTGAAAGCTATGATTACCGAAGTTGACGACGTACTATACCCGGAAACCAAATCGATCATTACCCGTACGCTCACTTCGGATTGTACCATAATAATATACCCTGATCGCATCGAACTCATTGATGATGATTCGCGATGTTGGTGCACGCCTGAACCCGCGCGTGTCACATTATCTCCCGAAGGCTGGACTACCTTAAAACGTGTGTTATTCGCTGATTTGGACGGAGATAGTATTTACCTGGATCACGATGTATACATTTTTCGCGGACCTTATTTTGCCCGATTGATCTCTCTCAAACGAGGCGGATTTACGCTGGATCCCGATCTGTGGACGGCTTTGCAACAAATAGTTCCTGTGGTCGATAAAGTATTCTCTGCACACGACCCGCCTCTCACAGAATAGGCCCTATAAATACCAGGGGAAGAGACAGAGTGTGTATCATTTACCGTTGGACATTGAGAGCAAGCATGTCGCTACCACTACGAGCCATCTTGCCTCTTACACCTAGTGTGCGGTTATACGTGTATGCAGATAAAGTCAAACTGGCGAAAGACGATCTAGCTATTTACTGGACACCCGCTGAAATGCTATGGAATCCGGTGACACTACAGCGTGATGGATGGAATAAATTTAAACGCGTGTTGAGCGGTGAATTAGACGGAGATCTCATCCACCTGGATAATGCCATGTACGTCTATACCCTACCAACCCTTCGCATACGTCTAGGCCGGTACAAAGAGCCTTCGCGCAGTATCAGCCTAACTCCTTCTGTGTGGGATGCCTTGAAGAAAATAATGCCTATTGTAGACCAGTTATTGTCACCGGACGATCGATCACCTGAGCAATTAGCGTGGGTTCGTGCTATAGAAGACGCGTTCGCTGAACCGCATGAAAGACTACATAAGGCAGAATTTTGTTTCTGTAAACCAGATACTACAGCCGGGGAAAAAAGGCCTATATGTAAAGAATGCACAGCGGCTAGAGGGTCAGTATCACCCCGGGAAGAGATCGACACACTTGTGACGGGGGCGAACGAAGGGAAAGTCCGTGATGCGGCAGCGGTCGGGAAAAAAGGAGACGTCGATTAACAAAGTGTTAACCGAATTGTATTACAATCCGACGAGTCCAGCTGCCTATAGTGCTGTGGGGGCGCTAGCTCGAGCGGCCCATTCTCAAGGCATTAGTCGAACTGAAGTTCGAGACTGGTTAAAAACCCAAGATACGTACAGTTTGCATCGGGCTGCCCGACGTCATTTTCGTCGTAACCGGGTGATCGTGGGCGGGATAGACGCGCAATGGCAGGCGGATTTAGTGGACATGAGTCGATTTGCACCTCAAAATGATGGACACCGGTACATATTGACCTGTATCGATATTTTATCCAAGAATGCCTGGGTACTGCCCATTCGTACCAAAACAGGAGAGAATCTCATAGCAGCGTTTCAGCAGATTTTCAAGACGGGGCGCAAACCTCTTTATTTACAAACGGATGAAGGCACAGAATTTCTCAACCGATCCTTTCAAGCCTTTCTTAAGAAAAAGAAGGTATTTTTTTTTCACACGTACAATGAGACGAAAGCATCGGTAGTGGAACGCTTTAATCGGACCTTCAAAGGACGCATGTACAAATATTTTACTGCTCAAAACACTCGACGCTACCTGGATGTACTCCCTCAACTAGTCCAAGGCTACAATCGCGCCTATCATCGCAGTATTCAGCGAGCGCCCCGTACTGTGACAGAACGTAACGAACATCAAGTACGTGCTACGCTGTACTCCTCCAGTCCACCACTCACGGCACCCCGTTACAAACGGGGAGATGTAGTGCGTATCAGTAAAGTGAAAGGACAATTTGAGAAAGGGTATTTACCGAACTGGAGTGACGAACACTTTGTCATCGTGCGCCATAAACCTCGACAACCCCACGTCTATCAACTGGAAGATCTACAAGGCGAGAGACTGCAAGGCACGTTTTACGAGGCAGAATTGCAACCCATAGTGAAAACACCGAAAGACTACTACACGGTGGAAAAGATTTTGAAAACGGAACGTCGACGTGGGATTCCCTATCATTTCGTCAAATGGCAAGGATGGCCTCGTTCGTTTAATTCCTGGGTGTCCGGCCGTGACATGAAACGCCTATAAATTCTAACGCCTATCACCCCCTGCCTTCAGTATAGGATTTGTACCATGGATAGTACACGTCTACCCTTACTGTTACGAACACGAAAAGCACAAGTCGGTACTGTGTTGTGTCTAGTCGTGGTTCTGGGTACGTTATTTACCGGTGTGTTCTACGATTTAGCGTACGTGATATCCTGTTTCAACAACCTGCGTTCTCCATCATCCACCACGACCACGACCCCACTGCCTACACCAACCAAGACGTCAAGGGTCCGTCACGTCTCAACGCAGACACCCACCACATCGTCTACTCCAGCCATCACGTTACCCCGCTACATCCAGCCAACGACCACGACGGCCCGTACTACGACTCCACATCATCCTCCATCATCATCATCATCCCTGAGAAGCGACGACCAGCCTTCCACTCCACCCTCTAGTACCACCACTACTACTACGACGCCGCTAAACAGTTTTGAAGTGGATCCCCGTGAATCACACCGTTTACCCCGACAACGGTATCCCTTCCAGTACTATCCCCTGCGCCAGCCCCGACAACTGGGGTGGGCTTCTAAACGTCAAATCACCCCATAAAGAAAAAAGATGGACCCGCGATGGCAGCATCCATTCACGTGCCTCATCGCTGGACCGACCGGGTCGGGAAAATCACACTTTGTTCAACGTCTCATCCAACATGGGTCAGCCCTGATTTCACCGCCTCTAGCTCGCATCCTGTGGTGTGATCCCAAGATCCCCTTTCGAGGTGTGTTTCCACGCAATGTGTTTCCCACCCACTCTACCACCCCCGCAGCCTACATCCTGAATACAGACACGAAGAGTCGACCCGGTGAACATTGGGTAGCTGTGTACGTGGACATCCATGGCCAAGGCGAATACTTTGATTCCTACGGACTTGCACCCCTCCATGCCGATTTGGTGAAATTCATGGACGTCTCCACGACAGAGTGGCGTTGGAATACGCAAAGATTACAAGGCCCCTTGAGTAGTGTGTGCGGACAGTACTGTGTGTTTTATCTCACTCACCGGAGTAGAGGACATTCTATGCCTACCATTGTACATATGTTTGATGATTATTGTCAAGCCGAAGACCGTGATGTCCTCGTCTATGACTGGACGGCCTCTCGTTTTAATGTGCATGCTCCATTTCTCTGGTTAACTTAAAAATGTACTGCGCGTGCGCGCAGACCCCTTGTTTATTGTTATTGTTATGACGTTGTTGTTCTGACGTTCATTGTTGAATAAATTGATGAAAAAACACAATGATGGGTTTTGACTTTCTCTTTTTATTTAAGTCAACAAGCAAGGATTAGACTATACAAATAGAATACAGGGTACAAAATAGTAGGGGTTAAGGTACAAAAAAGTTCTGCCAGGAGTAGGATTCGAACCCACGACAACATTCGCTGACCAGCACTTAATACCGGCGCCTTAGACCACTCGGCCATCCTGACTTTTACAGTTTTATAACTCGTGTATCCACAGTTATAGTTCCACATTTGTTTTTTACAAGTCCAAGTATGTAGTGCTCACACCGTCGGCCAATACTTTTCGTTTGGGATAAAAGAAAGTAAAGGCGTCTCGTTGCTGGATATAGGTGCGCATCTGGTGGTCGACGACCCGGAATCCTCGGTTAGTGCCACTCGCACTGGCCTGGCTTTGCAACACGCCCAGGTAGAGAGCTTTGTCGATGTTGGGATCGCGCCGGCTCACTCCTTTACAACTAAATTTATTTTCCTCGCCTCCGTCTCCTCCGTAACAGTAGTAGGTCTTAGAGGAGAGCGCAATCATAGCATCTCCGCTCCACTCTAGCTTAAACAGGCCGGGTGTCCGCTTGTCGTACTGGTAGTGATCGCGTCGAGGCAGCCACAATTCGCGGTCCGCTTCATACTGATCCCGTAACTCGGGTTTCACAAGGGACTCCCAATCGGCGTTGGAGACGGCCATGTAGGCCGAATCGGTGTCCATTTCCATGAGTTGCCAGTCTGAGGGATTAAAATACACACCCATAAAATCATATATGAATTCCAGCATCCTCAGCTTGGCCACCTGATAGACCATACATCCAATCTGCAGGGGTAAATTATATCGAATAGTCTTCTTGGCTGAAGTGACTTCATAGGTGTCGTCATCGATCACCTCCACGGACCGAAACAGAGGAGAATTCACTTTTTTGCGGGCTTGGGTAGTAGTACAAATGTTCACGTTGACGTGCTTATCCTGGTTCGTTACGGTTTTTCCATAATAACCATTGCCAGTGAGTTTCCAACATTCAGCCATGATGGCCTGACTCGGGTCTTGATCACCTTGACGACGGGCCTTCGTCACGAGGTCGGCATTCTCCGCAAAACAAGCCTCAGGTACGTACTGTATCACTTGATAGATTTGAGTAATTTCCAAACCGTGGTTCATGTACCACTGCAGTAAGGGCGTGCCCAGCAAGATTTTCTCGGCCCACATACTTCCAATCAACATGCGGCGAGGTTTAGGCAAACACTCGTGTTGCTCCGCATAGGCGCCCATGGTCTCTCCAATGTCAGCCCGACCCACCAGCGTGTTCTTGAAGATAGGCGGACACTGGGCGAAGAGGGGCTTGAGAGTGTCGGGAACATGCACATCACATTCTACAAAGCCGTAGAGCTGTCCCGAACGAATGGCGTCCAACATCTGGGGCAGACTCAGCAGTCGCCGACGACTCAAGGGGTACTCACATTCTTTTAGGAACCGTTGTAAATGGGGCAGGGCCTTGCACATGGTGTGAAATTCACACCCCCACATCTCAATGAGATGGAAGCCTCGCTCTTTGACATAATCTCCGTTGGCCACTACTTCGTCGCGTAATTCTTGCGGTGTTTTTCCACGTCGCTCATTGAAGCGTCCCGCGCTGAAATGACATTCGTGGCCGTGCCAGTAACAGCCATAAAACTGGAATACGGTGGGTTTATTGTGGAGTATAGCAAACCCATCGACGGGGAGTCGGCGATCTCCTATCCGCTTCTCTGTGGCGTTGGTCTGGTGACGAATATAAATTCCCCGTCGATAGGCTTCCCAGTCCAACCACTGGTCGGCGAGATGTTTGTAAGGTGTCCGTTGCGGTGTAAAATGCCGACCTTCTGCCAACCAACGCGTATAATGACCGCTGGGCATGGGTTGGGCGAGCGACCACAAGTACAAGGCATTCGCGTCAAACCCAATGATTTTGGCACACGGTTTCCCACTGGGGAGAGTAGTCACATCCTTCTCATGGTAGCGGTGAAAAATAAGGCTAGGCCCGCCCACAATGTTCTGCTTCAAACAATGGTGCATGTCTGCATCTTTTCGTTGTATGAGTGAAAAGTACGTAGGACACTCTTGAAACAGATGGCGAAGCGCCAGACCGGGTAAACTCAAGCACTCCTTGAATATGTCCACATGCATTTGGCGACGAAAGAGTTGCACCATTTTCTCGGCCGCTTCGAGAAAGGGAACCACATCTAGGTTGTTATACCACACCAGGAAATCTCGCAACGTCTTCATGTTGTGACGGTTCCACACTTGTTGGAGTTCGATGTAGGTGGCCTCCGGCAGAGCTTCCCCTTTCAGGTCATTGTAAAACGCTTCCCGGGGTGGCAACTGGGTGTCTTCTAAGCGGTCCAGGCTCGTCATATAGGTGTAAGGAAAGTAACCTTTGGTTTGTGCACAATTATAGGCCTTGACCCACTGGTCATAGCTACAATTAGGAGCTAAATAGTTCCGTACATCGAGAAAATGCAGTGATGTGGTAGTGAGAGCCATGTGGTTGTTGATCTTTTTGATCACCGACTTGAGGGTATCGGACTGGGCCAAGTAAGGGTAGAGAAATTCTTTCACCATGTTCAAGTCGTATCGCCCCGAATTGAAGCCGAGCACCGGTAACTGGCCTAGGTATTGTAGGAACCGGGCTTTCAGTTTGGCCGCATACGGTTTCGGTAAAGGGACATCCTGCGACTGCAGAGGCTGCGACTGGGATTCCGGCTCCGACTCGGACTCGGACTCTTCATCATCGCTGAACGCTACACCAGGTTCAGGAATGCGATCGTCCAGCTGGGCCAGTACGTCCTCGAACTTGGCCACCAACAATTCCGTACTGGCCGCACTGACTTTTTCTAAATACTCCATCATACGGGTGATCAACTCATGGGATTCCCCCGTGGACACGAAACACACCGGAGCAGCGTCATAGCCAGGTACGTTGGATGAAATGCTGACACTCAGAGGAATATGGCGCTGCGTCCACTGTGTTTTAGCCGAAAACAGGTCCATGGGCTCTAACAGGGCCTCAAAATCATAGCATGCCCGGAAGGGAAAATAACGGTCCTCCTCCGGTATCATCACACCCTCATCGGCCAGTTCCTGGAAAATAGTAGGTGCATTATGATACACTCCAGCCGGATAGACTCGCTTGACACTGTTGTCACAGGTTTTCTCGTGGCGATGTAAGTTGTAAGACTTTTTAAACACACGATGGCATTGGGCACAACTGAAAGACTGAGCGTACTGGCTCATATTGTAAATGAGGGAAAAATGACTCACGCCATTGTCATTGAACACATTGACTTTCATCGTAGCAGCATACCGTTCTGTTGATCGCCGAACCAATTCAGCCACAAATGTATCCTTCTCCTCGCATCGTAATCGATACACAAAGATATTAATATCGAACAGTCTTTCCACGTCATCCAAATTCTTAAAGGGAACTCCACGGAAGTGCCGCTTATCCATGTCTTGCTGCTCTAAATACTCCTCCCAATAGCCATCGGCCACTGTGTCACAAGCGTGAGGGTTACACTCGCCCAGATTCACGGCCAAACATCGAAACAGATATTTCCGGTCTTTGTAGGGCCCCTTATCCCCTCCTGTTAATCCATTCAGGCCTTTTCGATGAAGCAACCACGGGGGAAGTTGTACAGGAGCACCGATCGGGTGATCTCGCATTTTCGTGACGAAAAATGTGACGTTAGTCACCATTTCCACAAGCCATTGGGTATTGGGGCGTTGCAACTGGGCCCATTCCAATGGATCCAACGTAGTCAATTGGTCGATGAGTGGCTCGAGAGAAATCGCATCCGTCACCGTGAACGGCTGATCAAACACATAGGTATTATTGCTGGGATAGAAATACCGCAGTTGGTCCGTCTCCTTGTGCCGTAAGATATACCCAAATGTCATATTCAACTTATAGGCCGTCACCTGATCTTTGAAAATGTTCTCGGCATATGTAGTGAGATACGTGAGGTCCTCCAGCCGAAAATTGTACAAGTCCAAAAGACGACGGTCACGGTGAAAACAATGGCGTATGGTAGCCCAGTGTCGTTGATAAATGACCCTCACACGCTCGTCTTCAGGCAAGACTTCAACCGGAGGTGCTGCTGGGTCCAAGGGAAAATCTTCTCCACGTCTCATGCTTTTCGTCTCATACAAGCGGATAGGCAAGCAGGCAGGCAGGCAGGCAGGGAGGCAGGCAGGCAGGTCAGGTAAGTCAAATTGAAATACACCCCTTTCCCTAAAAATCGACTGCTTTTATACGTTTTTTTCACGTGGGTTCAAAATGGTGGATACTCACCTCCCACGCCCTTAAAACCAAGCCGCCATTTTGAACCCACCCCACACCACGTCAATTGATGAGTGGGGGTGGGTTCAAAATGGCGGATACCCAACTCCCATTCACGTAAAAACAAGCCGCCATTTTGAACCCACCCCACACCACGTCAATTGATGAGTGGGGTGGGTTCAAAATGGCGGATACTCAACTCCCATTCACGTAAAAACAAGCCGCCATTTTGAACCCACCCCCACTCACACCAGTGACTCACCCGGGTGAGTGGGGTGGGTTCAAAATGGCGGCACCTTATTTTACACACACAACACCACAAGCCGCCATTTTGAACCCACCCCACTCACCCAGGTCAATCAGTGCACTGGGTGAGTGGGGTGGGTTCAAAATGGCGGACTTTAAGTTGTCTATAGAAAATATGGGGCCGCCATTTTGAACCCACCCCACTCACATATCACTCATAGGCCACGCCCAATGAGTGGGGTGGGTTCAAAATGGCGGCACCTTATTTTACACACACAACACCACAAGCCGCCATTTTGAACCCACCCCACTCACCCAGGTCAATCAGTGCACGGGGTGAGTGGGGTGGGTTCAAAATGGCGGACTTTAAGTTGTCTATAGAAAATATGGGGCCGCCATTTTGAACCCACCCCACTCACATATCACTCATAGGCCACGCCCCCTCATCACGCATGCGCACATCCACACTTTCACACCCAAACAAAATTCTGCGCATGCGCAGTGAGGCGCTATTTGGATGAAAGACTCTTTGTATACTACTCGCATAATTAATGCATCGTTATTGCGCATGTTTTATTTCAACTTCTGTTGATGTTTTTATGCGGCAAATAGCAACCAGCGACTTGGCCGGCGGAATCGTAGATTGAACATCTAAGGGACAGGCCGTGATATTGGCTGCAGGCTAGGATATCTTATGGTGATTTATAAGTAGATGTATTTATATCTAATTGATGTGATAACTCTGAAGTACGATTGTAAATGATAACAGTAATTGTTGAAAATTGGAATAGGCCTTTACTAAATCATTATGGCAGTGAGCTGAAATATGTTCAGGTACGTGATCTTATTGTTTGATTCGCCACATCTGTGACATGCGAGTGGTTTTCACCGCTGTCATAGTTTCGCTTCCGAACTCAGTTGCAGTTTTGATTAACCAGTATTACTCGCGCGCACATCGATTGCGCAGCTTCCTTTGGGCATATCCGGTTTACATGTACACTTTATTTAAGTTTGTTCGTGTACTTTATATTTACGTTAAATTTAACGTCTTAACTTCCTATCGTTATTTATGTTAAAAAAATATTTATAAAAAAAAAAAAAAAATAACTTTATATATAGGCCCTATTTATTTCGTTTTATATATATTTACAAAGGTTTTAACTATATATTTGTGTTTGACAATATTTTCACAAACGGCGACTTTATATTTTGGTTTTAACTCTATATATTTGTCGTTGACAATATTGTCACAAACGGCGCCTCATAATAGTATACCTGCTTTTAGCCAGGAAAAAGAAGGAGAATGAGTGTAAAATGCAAGAGAAATTGGGGTCTTGCATCGTGACATGCAATATTTGGGCAATCATCTTTGCCCTGATCGATGTTGTCACTACTGTCATTCCTTTGTTGGACGATTCATATTTCAGAAGGAGAGTGATATGTGCACAAATAACATCAATATTGTGCATGGAAAATTGGGTAGCACGTCGAAAAGTCGTACAGCGCGATTTTCTACCTCTTCACAAAGGCGCACTGTGTCACATCGAAAAGGGGCACAGTAGCAGTTATGAGTGAGCTTTGCATTTCGACCTCTGCTGAAAAACGTAGAAGAAAATTACACGCTTATTTCTACATATTAATAATAAAAACTAATACATGAATAAACATATGTCTTTTATGTGCTTATAAAAGTGATATTATATGGAGAAATATTCCATCCTTTCACAAAATTGCTTATATTTTCTTACCTCAATATCGCTAGAGTGAAAGCATACGACGCTATAATAGCTGTTTTTGTCTGAATTTATTCCCATTACCTTGATTATTCAGTTATGGTCTAGAATTGTCGCCAACACATGATGGTCTCTTGTGCTTGTCTTCCTATCACCTTGAAATGTTGCCAAGATGACAATTGTTTTTGTGTATCATCAGCGATTGCGTCAGGAAGACGTACAGTTCCATCGTCATAAATATATCACAGGCGGACAGGCTTACACACTGTGTTAGGGTTTAATAACGTTGGTAATGTTAAGGGAGTGTTGATTTTTTTTAATTCGTTTCTAAGTGCCTCACGTTGTTGGTTATGGATTGGGCATTCAAGTAGGACATGTTCTATTGTTTCTTCTACATTGTTGCATGCGGTACAGAGTGGTGAGGTGTTTTTCAGAAGCATGGACAGGTGTGATTTAAGTCCGGTTTTGCCTGGTCTTAATCTGGTGATTATGTGGTCATCACGTTTATTGTCTAACTGGAATCCCTGGACTTGTCTTTTCTCTCCATCAAGGATCTTATGTAACCACCGTCCACGTTCTTCTTCGTTCCATTCCTTTTGCCACTTGCTATCTATTTTGCGTCTAATGATAGTGTTGAGTTCTTTATATCCTAATCCTATTGGCACATCGTGTGTAGTTTTAGCAAGACTGTCTTTGGCAGTTTTGTCGGCTGCTTCGTTACCTCTGATGTTGACATGCGCGGGGACCCAAGCTAAAATGGCGTCTATACCCTCGTTGTGTATTTGTGTACAGATATATTTTATTTTGTTTATGAGATCAGGTCTAATGTCAGATATAGAATTTTCAATGCAAAACCATGCAAACATCCGTATTTTTGTTCCTAATTATAACAGTGACACTTCACTCAGACACCCGCCGTGAAGTGATCCACAGGTTAACAATTCTCAGCTGAACAGGTTTTAGCAAGTTTTTGAAGTTTAAATTGGACTTTAAACCGCCTTGATGAAAAAAACTTAGTGTAATAGTTATCCAGAATAAACAGGAATTCGAGTAGGTCCCATTAGACAGATTAAAAATGTATTTGACAATAGAATTCAAGCAAAAAATTTGGATCAATTCATCAGATGTATAGCTGGACAGTAGTATACAATACCCGAATTGACGGAATAGCGCCTCACTGCGCATGCGCAGAACCTGGTGTGACGTCATAAGTGTAGGTTTTGTGGCGGTATTGGGGCGGTGTGCGCATGTGTGATGTGTGGGAGGTGGGAAAAGATGGCCGCCATGTGGGAGGTGGGAAAAGATGGCCGCCGTGTGGGAGGTGGGAAAAGATGGCCGCCAAGATGTGGGAGGTGGGAAAAGATGGCCGCCAAGATGTGGGAGGTGGGAAAAGATGGCCGCCAAGATGTGGGAGGTGGGAAAAGATGGCCGCCAAGATGTGGGAGGTGGGAAAAGATGGCCGCCAAGATGTGGGAGGTGGGAAAAGATGGCCGCCAAGATGTGGGAGGTGGGAAAAGATGGCCGCCATATACCATGGTACGTAGAGTGATATGGTAGATGTGTCCATGTGAACACCATGGTATGTAGAGTGATATCTAAGGTGTGTCCATGTGAACACCATGGTACGTAAAGTGATATGTTAGATGTGTCCATGTGAACAACAATGAAAAGATGGCCGCTTGGCCGCCATGTGGGAGGTGGGAAAAGATGGCCGCCAAGATGTGGGAGGTGGGAAAAGATGGCCGCCAAGATGTGGGAGGTGGGAAAAGATGGCCGCCAAGATGTGGGAGGTGGGAAAAGATGGCCGCCAAGATGTGGGAGGTGGGAAAAGATGGCCGCCATATACCATGGTACGTAGAGTGATATGGTAGATGTGTCCATGTGAACACCATGGTACGTAGAGTGATATCTAAGGTGTGTCCATGTGAACACCATGGTACGTAAAGTGATATGTTAGATGTGTCCATGTGAACAACAATGAAAAGATGGCCGCCATGTGGGAGGTGGGAAAAGATGGCCGCCATGTGGGAGGTGGGAAAAGATGGCCGCCATGTGGGAGGTGGGAAAAGATGGCCGCCAGTAGTAAAATGTATAAAAGGAGTTGATTTTTAGGGAAAGGATGTATTCAATCTGACTTACCTGACCTCACTTGATCAGCCAGCCAGCCAGCCAGCCTGCCAACCAGTCCTCCTGCCTGCCTAGCCGCTTGTAATAAGACGAAAAGCATGAGACGTGGAGAAGATTTTCCCTTTGATCCAGCAGTACCTCCGGTTGAAGTCTTGCCTGAAGATGAGCGTGTCAGGGACATTTATCAACGTCACTGGGCTACCATACGCCATTGTTTCCACCGTGACCGTCGTCTATTGGACTTGTATAATTTTCGGTTGGAGGACCTCACGTATCTTCCTACTTACGCCGAGAACATTTTTAAAGATCAGGTCACTGCCTTCAAATTGAATGTCACATTTGGGTATATCTTACGGCACAAAAAGACGGACCAGCTGCGATATTTCTATCCGAGTAATAATTCGTATGTGTTTGACCACCCATTCACCATCACGGATGCCATTTCTCTGGAGCCGGTGGTCGAGCAACTCACTACATTAGACCCGTTGGA
Source organism: Hanleya hanleyi (assembly GCA_036873755.1). Taxonomy (NCBI): domain Eukaryota; kingdom Metazoa; phylum Mollusca; class Polyplacophora; order Lepidopleurida; family Hanleyidae; genus Hanleya; species Hanleya hanleyi. The sequence continues at coordinate 92,013 of JAVTVY010027105.1, forward strand.
GTGGGCCCGCCTGCAACGCCCCAATACACAATGGTTGGTGCAAATGGTGACTAACGTCACATTTTTCATCACGAAAATGAGAGATCATCCTATCGGAGCTCCTGTACTACTGCCTCCGTGGTTGCTTCATCGACACGGCCTGTATGCATTAACAGTAGGGGCCAAGGGACCCTACAAAGACCGCAAATGTCTGTTTCGGTGTTTGGCCGTGCATGTGGACGAGTGTGACCCCCGGTGTTGTGACACAGTGGCCGATGGCTATTGGGAACAATATTTAGAGCAGCAAGACATGGATAAGCGGCACTTCCGAGGTGTCCCCTTCAAGCATTTGGATGACGTGGAGTCCCTGTTTCATATTAATATCTTTGTCTATCGATTACGACGGGAGGATGACGATACATTTGTGGCTGAATTGGTTCGGCGATCCACAGAACGGTATGCTGCTACCATGAAAGTGAATGTATTCGACCACAATGGCATGAGTCATTTTTCGCTGATCTCCAATATGAGCCAGTACGCTCAGTCTTTCAGTTGTGCCCAATGCCATCGGGTGTTTAAATACTCTCGCGACTTACATCGCCACGAGAAAATCTGTGACAACAGTGTGAAGCGAGTCTATCCGGGTGGCGTGTATCATAATGCACCTACTATTTTCCAGGAACTGGCCGATGAGGGACTCATCATACCGGAAGAGGACCGTTATTTCCCCTACCGGGCGTGTTATGACTTTGAAGCCCTGTTGGAGCCCATGGACCTGTTTTCTGCCAAAACACAGTGGACGCAGCGCCATATTCCTCTGAGTGTCAGTATTTCCAGCAACGTACCTGGCTATGACGCTGCTCCGGTGTGTTTCGTGTCCACGGGGAACTCCCATGAGTTGATTACCCGCATGATGGAGTATTTAGAGCAAGTCAGTGCGGCTAGTACGGCATTGTTGGTGGTGAAGTTTCAGCACGTCCTGGACCAACTGGACGACCGCATTCCTGTACCGGGTGTAGCGTTCAGCGATGATGAAGAGTCCGAGTCCGAGTCCGAGTCCGAGTCGGAGTCCCTGCAGTCGCAGCCTGTGCAGTCGCAGGATGTTCCTCTACCGAAACCGTATGCGGAGAAATTGAAGTTACGGTTCCTACAATACCTAAGTCAGTTACCGGTGCTCGGCTTCAACTCGGGGCGTTACGATCTGAACATGGTGAAGGAATTTCTCTACCCTTACTTGGCCCAGTCCGATACCCTCAAGTCGGTGATCAAGAAGATCAACAACCACATGGCCCTCACTACTACATCACTGCATTTCCTGGACGTGCGCAACTACCTAGCTCCTAATTGTAGCTATGATCAGTGGGTCAAGGCCTATAACTGTGCACAAACCAAAGGGAGGTTCCCTTACACGTATATATCATCGCTCGACCGTTTGCAGGAAACACAGTTGCCATCTCGGCACGCCTTCTTTGATGATTTGAAGCAAGTGGAATGTCCGGAAGACACGTACCGTGAACTACAGCAGGTATGGAACGATGAACATATGCAGACCTTGGAAGATTTCCTCATATGGTACAACAACCTAGATGTGGTTCCTTTCCTAGAGGCGGCCGAGAAAATGGTGCAACTTTTTCAACGCCAAATGCACGTGGACATCTTTAAAGAGTGCTTAAGTTTACCGGGGCTGGCCCTTCGCCATTTGTTTCAAGAGTGTTCCACTTACTTTTCGCTGGTACAACAGAAAGATGCGGACATGCATAATTGTCTGAAAGATAACATTGTGGGCGGGCCCAGTCTTATTTTTCACCGCTACCACGAGAAGGATGTCACGACTCTCCCCAGTGGAAAACCCGTTGCCAAAATCATTGGCTTTGATGCTAATGCCCTCTACCTGTGGTCACTCGCCCAACCCATGCCCAGTGGTCATTATACACGTTGGTTGGCGGAAGGGCGTCATTTTACTCCCCAACGGTTACCTCACAAACATCTTGCCGACCAGTGGTTGGAGTGGGAAGCCTATCGACGGGGTATTTATATACGACACCAGACCAACGCCACTGAGAAGCGGATAGGCGATCGGCGTCTCCCCGTCGATGGGTTTGCCCTTGTACAAGGAACACCCACTGTTTTCCAGTTTTATGGCTGTTACTGGCACGGCCACGAATGTCATTTCAGCGCGGGTCGTTTTAATGAGCGACGCGGGAAAACACCCTTAGAATTACGGGAGGAAGTAGTGGCCAACGGAGATTATGTGAAAGAGCGAGGCTACCATTTGATTGAAATGTGGGAGTGTGAATTTCACACCCTGTGCCAGGCCCGGCCCCATTTACAACGGTTCCTAAAAGAGCGTGAGTACCCGTTGAGTCGTCGGCGACTGCTGAGTCTGCCACAGATGTTGGACGCCATTCGTTCGGGGCAGCTCTACGGTTTTGTAGAATGCGACCTGCATGTTCCCGACACTCTCAAGCCCCTCTTCGCCCAGTGTCCGCCTATCTTCAAGAATACGCTGGTGGGTCGGGATGATATTGGGGAGACCATGCGCACCTACGCAGAGCAACACGAGTGTTTACCTCAACCACGCCGCATGTTGATTGGAAGTATGTGGGCGGACAAAATCTTGCTGGGCACCCCCTTATTGCAATGGTACATGAAGCACGGTTTGGAAATTACTCATATCTATCAAGTCATCCAGTACGTCCCCGAGGCTTGTTTTGCGGAGAATGCCGAGCTCGTCACGGCGGCCCGTCGTCAAGGTGATGAATACCCCAGTCAGGCCATCATGGCTGAATGTTGGAAACTCACTGGCAATGGTTATTATGGAAAAACGGTAACCAACCAGGATAAGCACGTCAACGTGAACATTTGCACGACTGCCCAAGCCTGCAAAAAAGTCAATTCCCCACTGTTTCGATCCGTGGAGGTCATCGATGACGACACCTATGAAGTCACTTCAGCTAAGAAGACTATCCGGTACAATTTACCCCTGCAGATTGGATGTATGGTCTATCACGTGGCCAAGCTGAGGATGTTGCAGTTTCTCTACGACTTCATGGGTGTCTATTTTAATTCCTCAGACTGGCAGTTGATGGAGATGGACACAGATTCGGCCTACATGGCCGTCTCCAACGCCGATTGGGAGTCCCTGGTGAAACCCGAGTTACGGGAACAATATGAAGCGGACCGGGACCTGTGGCTACCTCGACGCGACCACTACACCTACGACAAACGGACGCCGGGCCTGTTTAAACTCGAGTGGAGTGGAGATGCCATGATCGCCCTGTCGTCCAAGACGTACTATTGTTACGGAGGAGATGGAAACAACAAGTTTAGTTGTAAAGGCGTCAACCGACGTGACCCTGCCATCGACAAAGATCTCTACCTGGGTGTATTGCAGAGCCAGGCCAGTGCCAGTGGGACCAACCGAGGATTCCGGGTGGTGGACCACCAGATGCGCACTTATATCCAGCAACGAGACGCCTTTACTTTCTTTTATCCGAAACGGAAAGTATTGGCCGACGGTGTGAGCACTACCTACTTGGACTTGTAAAAAATGTGGAACACTAATAACTGTCGAGTCACGAGTTATAAAAACTGTAAAAGTCGGGATGGCCGAGTGGTCTAAGGCGCCGGTATTAAGTGCCGGTGGGGTGATACCCTGCGTAGGTTCAAATCCTACTCCTGACAAAACTTTTATATACTACTACTATTCTATGTGTGTACATACCCCTACTATTTGTATTCTATAGTTGTATAACTCCTTGCTTGTTGACTTAAATAAAAAAAAAAAGTCAAAACCCATCCTTGTGTTTTTTCATCATCATTTTTATTCAACGTCAGAACAACAACGTCATAACGATAATAATAATAAAACAAGATGCGCGCGCGCGCATTAAGTTAACCAGAGAAATGGAGCATGCACATTAAAACGAGAGGCCGTCCAGTCATAGACGAGGACATCCCGGTCTTCGGCTTGACAATAATCATCAAACATATGTACAATGGTAGGCAGTGAATGTCCTCTACTCCGGTGAGTGAGATAAAACACACAGTACTGTCCGCACACACTACTCAAGGGGCCTTGTAATCTTTGCGTATTCCAACGCCACTCTGTCGTAGAGACGTCCATGAATTTCACCAAATCGGCATGGAGGGGTGCAAGTCCGTAGGAATCAAAGTATTCGCCTTGGCCTTGGGTGTCCACGTACACCGCTATCCAATGTTCACCGGGTCGACTCTTTGTGTCTGTATTCAAGATGTAGGCTGCTGGGGTAGTGGAGTGAGTGGGAAACACATTGCGTGGAAACACACCTCGAAAGGGGATCTTGGGATCTCGCTGGAGTATGCTGATCAGCTGCTCTGTATCCATCTTAGGTGGGAAAGTCACACAGCACGTTTCTTTGGTGATCCACGCTGATGACACGTAACGTCACTTCCGGGTTTTCACTAAACACTACCTCCAAACATACAAGAGTTGCAATGTTCAACCGCCGGGGTGTTTTCCCGCCCCGCCCCGCCCCGGCCGCAGCGCGCGCGCGCGTTCTCCGGAAGTGCGCGTCATTCCCGGTAGTGTGCGCGCGCGCGCGCGGACGCGGATCAAAAGGTCAAAGGGTGACCTCCAGGTCAGACGGTCCAATGTCCAATGGGACAATGTTGCGGCATCGCTATAGTCAGAGCTTGAGCACAAAAAGGGGATTCTACATGAACCTGGGAAAGATGGGCAGTTCCATGTGGACCAATCAGCGGTCGAGAAAAAAGAGCCAATCAGCGGTCGAGAAAAAGAACCAATCAGCGATCGAACAATCAGCCCATCGAATTGGGGTATTCACGGTGTGCTTTCGCTGACGTCCGCGCCTACATCTGGGTTCTTGTACACCCGGGTAATGTTTTTCTGGACATGGATGGGTTAGCTTTGGCTCCATTCTAGGTCACTGATTGGCTAATACGGTGTTCAAAGCCACTTTCATGCATTATGCTCATAGAACTTATAGTCATAATCGATACGTGTTGGACGAGTCTCTTCACTCACCGTATACACGTACCTCAATGAAATGCCCGCTCCAAACCTAGACCAAAGACACGTACTTGGTCTGTAGGCTGATTTCATTGGTTCTCTATTTTTTACTATAGTGCTCTTGCCTTCTAAACTTGATGGGTTACATTTTGACTCCATCCTACACCACTGATTTCAGTTTGACTGAATCTCCACATTGGGCATTGATGCATTAGGAATAAAACACACAAGACAGGGTTTTTTGGTGAGATCTCATTTTTTTTTATTCAGTGAACAACAACAACGTGAGAACAACCACGTGAAAACTCAAGCCCAGAACAAGGGGCTTGTAATTAACTGAAGCCCAGAACAAGGGGCTTGTACACTGAAGCCCAGAACAAGGGGCTTGTACATTGAAGCCCAGAACAAGGGGCTTGTCATTAACTTAAGCCCAGAACGGGGCTTGTACATTGAAATGATGGGCGGCCCAGTCATAGACGAGTACATCGCGGTCCTCGGCCTGGGGGTACTCGTCAAACATCTGTACGATGGTAGATAAGGGTCTTCCCCGGCATCGATGGTACAGGTAAAACAAGCAATATTGTCCGCACACGCCACTGGTCAGGCTTTGCAACGTTTGACTGTTCCAACACCACGTCTCTGTGCCTTGATCCATGAAGTCTGTTAAATCGGGATGGAGGGTGGCAGACCGTACGGGTCAAAGTATTCCCCCTGCTGTTCTGTCAAGTACACGGCCACCCAGTGTTCACCGGGTCGATCCATCGGGTCCGTGTTGAGAACGTAAGCAGCCGGATACATACGGTCTAATGGAAACACATCTCGGGCGAACACCCCTTGAAAGACCCTACGTGTCTCTGGGTCATTCTCCAGCACGGTGGTTATCTGCTCTGTATCCATGTTAGGTGGAGAAGTCACACAGGACGTTGCGCGCCTTGTCCACTTGAATGATGTTGTCAAACTCGGCGTAGCAGATCACATTGACGGTGGTCGGCAGGGCATGTGCAAAGTGGATTTCCAACCGTAAGTTGCCTTGCTTGGCTAGAGCCAGCTGATGGTCGTTCTCTAAGGTGGGGGTCAGATCGAAACAGAACAACGTGTATCCGTTCGCGTAGTCCTCCCGACTGATCATATTCCCTTCGTCCTGGTTGATTTGACCGGTGGCTGTAAACAGGCTCTGATAGGCTCGAATGAAATTCCTCCGCCCAAAGTTCGGGGTTAAGGCCGTGGCTGGCACCTGTTGTCCATCCACATGCAGGGCCACAAAATTGATGCCGAAATGTTTAAAGTCAAACGGATTCTCTGGGTAGGCTCCGCTGAAACTGGCATTTTCCACACAGGCCAGGATCAATCGCTTGGGTAGTTCCCCCAGAAACAGGTTTTCTTTGTTGGCGCCAATATTTCCAGCAGGCACAGAGAACACTTTGGTTTGTACACGTCGGATAGGGCACTGGGCTGGTTTTGTTTCCAAGGCTTTCATGTGTCCCAATTGAACGGCTGGATTCGGTTTCACTTTTCGGACATACAGGACTGCGTCTTGGATGACAATCTTATAGTCCGCTACATGCCCCTTTACGTTAGTGGCCATCAAGGCGAAGGTGGGAGGCGCCCGTATCAGTCGGATTTTGATGGGGATCTTGTTCAAGAGGTACCGGTCTTGCATGAACATGTCTGCATGCAGTCGACCCATCATATCCACCGAGGCACTGTTCGTAGTGAAAGCCTTCCGTTTGTTATATCCCCCATTGTCCGCCGTGTCCATGTGCTCGGCCGTGTCCCTGTAGAATAAAGCGGTTGTCAGCTGAGATTTTTTAGCCTCCCGGCCATACGACAACAGTGTCTCGATGTAGGCTCGATAGGGGTACGTGTTGGTGGAGTCACTGATGAGTTTGTCGCTGAGAAAAATATCCACCTGCTGAAACATCGAGTGCAGCCAGAGATTCGTCGGGCCCACCGTTGCTTGGTCAGCGAGTCTCGTGCCAGCTCCATTGACCACCTTGGCTTTCACATACAAGCAGGTATGGGCTAAATCCACATAGGCCGTATCCGCATTACTGATGGTGAACTCGATGGGCCCGGTTTCGTTGATGCTGGAGAGCGGGAGATGCTCCACCCATAATCCTTGTTCGACACTGGTTTGTGTGGGCGGCACGGTCCACAAATCAAATTCACTATTGGTGGAGGGGCAGGACTCGGCGTGGATTAAGGCCATGTTTTAAGAAAAGATATCCCGGGTCTTCTTGGATGTGCGTCGCCGCTGGGTCGGTCGTCGACTGGTGCGTGGTCTCGGTGGGGCAGCTCTTTTATTCCCAACGGTGCGTTGTGCTTTGGCCGCCAAGACGCCTCCCGCTTCTTTGGCCCGCCGTTTCAAGGATTCTTTGGGTGCCGTACCCCCCAAGACATCACCGGCCACTTGCAGTCCACTGCGTACCGCTTGTTTGCCGATTACTTTCACCCCACGCGTCACCAAGGGCAGGAACGTTTTCACAATGCTGCCGAGTATGTTCCCCAGTCCATGTCCTCGTTGCATGCGTGCACCGCTAAAGACCGGAAAGCCACCCCTGGCCTGTTGGGCATAATAGTCGGCACAGCTGCGTGCATCGCACTCGTAAGGTACTTTCATTATGCAAAGTGGGGAGCACGTGCTTGTCGAAAATGAAGTGTCAGCACCACTTTTCCTCGTTCGAATGCCACCGCTCGTCCCGTGTCATCTCTTATATCCACCGTGATCGCGTTGATATCGGTATGTCGTACGGGCAGGTACATGATATGGTTGAAACTGTGGGTGACTTGATCGCCATACGTCTTTTTAATGGGGACCACCCGTAACAGAGGTGTGTTGATATCGCCCACGATGTGGTTGTCCACCACGTCCGAGTAGACGTAGAGTCCGTACATACCTGACTTCATATCCATCGGCATCTCGCCATGGTGTTGGGTGGGACCAGCGAACGTCTGTAGATCGAAACCCAGCATTTGCTGTAGTGTAGGACTGAGTTTCACATTCATGGTATCGGTGACGGTAAGCTGTGCCTTGTCGTTGTGTACGTTGACATCGAAGAACACGTTTTTCTTGAAGCGCAAGGCTATCAGGCGTGTTGCACTATCCGTCACCCCCCGTAGCGCCTTATCATGCATCAGTCTTGACAGCCCACCCATGAATTGTTTGGGGGTATCGTATTGGCCTTCGGGCAGGGTGAGTCGGGTGTTTTTGCCTTCGTAGGTGACGTCGTACCACACTTCATTGGCTCGCACGTTGTACCACGAGTAAGGGTATTGGATATCCACGAGGGCACATTCCCACCGGCCAGGTAAATGTAACGGTTGCGGTAACTGGGTGACGTACTTGGCCACGGTGTTGTCAGGAAACACATCCAGCGAACGGTTACTGGGTAGGGTCAGGTAAAACATGGCGACTGAGCTGTCCTGCTGCTGCTGTTGGTTTTAATAGGTCTTCCACGCCTTGGGCGGTTGTGTGCGGCGTCGTGTTCGTCGCGGTGACTTGCTACGTGTCACGGCTCTGGAGAGGTGGGGTGTCTTGATCAAGGGTGTTTTTTTATAGGCGCGAAAAGAAAGTGCCCGTTGTGGTGGTGTTTTGGGGGGTGACTCCGGTTCCCATTCGACTCCCCAAGAAGGTAGTGGGCCACTCGGTGATTGCTGGGTTTGCTGCATAAAGGCCCAGCGGTGGGGGTTCCCCACCAATTCCTGTGGTACATGCATGTCTTTTAAGCCTTGAGCGAAGACCTCCCATCCTCGAGGATCGGTGTGCGATCTGCGTTGACGCATCAGATCATTCACTAAATCCGTCATGTGGGTGCCGGGGACCACCTGATTCTGTACCAGGAGTTCGCCTTCATCATTCCAAGTCATGTTAGGATTCTGTTTCATCCGTTGTAATACCAGGCCAGCTTGTTTCTTGAACGAGGCAGGTACACTCTTCAGCACTTCGTCTTCCACCCACTGTTGGGCTGTGGGGGCTACCTCACCCGGCTGTTGGAGCGGTGCTGAGGTCAGCGGTCTGTCACGTGGTGGTGGTGGTGGTGGTGGTGCTGTTGCTGGGGTAGACAGGGTTTTGTATTGGTCCATGAACGTCATGTACCGTTGAAGCGTCTCATTGTACCGTTGTACCTTCTCACTGTCGCTTAACCCCGGTCTCTCTAAGATCTGTTGCATCTCTCCATCGAGGCTGTTTATGGTCTTCACCGTAGGTGGGACAGGGTAGGGTGATTGGAGGTTTTGCAGGAACCGTGGTTCGACGAGGACCATTTTTTTCGTGTGGTTCATTGTCGGCCGAAGAGTCCACCCAATACTGGACCCAACACGAAAGCGGCCAACGGTGCTAAGTTGGCCCCGAGAAAGCCGCCTTTCTGTAACACCTTTTTCTTTTGTGTTTGAGGGACCCGCTTGTGGACTAGGGTTCGGAGACCTGTCTTATGCTTGGCCAACTTGGTCTTCTGAGCCGGAGTCAGTGGTACGTTGCCTTTTAACAGGTTGTACCCGATCTCGCACAGACAGCGTACAAGGTCAGGGTCCGCACCGCGTGCAATGGTTCGTACTAACTCGGGTGGGGCCGTCTTCAATACACGGAGCGTGGGAGCGTGCTTCCGTACTCGCGCAGACATCCTGTACAACTAATGCTAGAACCCACAACTCTGCTCTTTTTATCCACCTCACAGACAAAGTCAACCCTGCTGTGGTATTCATTCTTTTTATTATTCTCCATCATCAAACACACAGACCCCAGCTGGAGGCGCCACTGTGGGTGTGTTTACATTATTTTTGCATGTACACGTGGTGGGTCTCTCCGGGAAAGATGCCGGTCCGTAGTCGAAGGTGGTCGGGAGTGGCTTGCTTGAGGTCGAAGAGCATATACCCGTGCTGAGGGGTTGTGGCATCTTTAAAGGCTTCCAACGCAAACGGTGTGCGGCCGGGATACATCTGTCTCGCCAGGTGCAGCAGTTGAGTGGTATCTCTCGGCTTTTTGAAGACCACCAGGTAGTGGGCATTTAAGCTGATGTTCCGATGTTCTTTGTTTTTACTGAACAGATTCTGCACAATGTAGATGATGCTGAGCCGTCGATGATGGCTGCCTTTGATAAAGAGTTGGGTGACGCGTGCATCCGTCTCCGCCATGAGATCATCCACAACCACCAAGGTGTCGGGTTCCAAATCGGCCAGGTTGGGTAGGCCTTCCACGAACGTGATGTGGGGCATTGCTGCACACGCTTCCTGCCATTCTCCGTAACACCACACGACTCTGGCAATGGGTGGAGTGATCATGCTGTCGGCGTGTTGAAGGAGCTTCCTGACGAAGTGCGTTTTGCCGGAGCCCGTCGGTCCTGCGATGACGCAGGTGAAGGGATGCTGCCACCGAGGGTCCATGGTTTGAGGTGTATCCGTTGTCGTGGTAACCCGCTCTTGTAAATTTCGTACGAGTGAACTGGAGTGGTGGTGGGTACAACGTCGGTCGTCGTTGTCTGTTCACGTTCAGAGATGGTGCTGGGGTGGGTACAACGTGGGTGGTCGTCGTCGTTGTCGGTTCACTGTGAGGGATGAAATCCGGTAGGTGTTGAGACGTAGTGGATGTACTTGGTGTAGGTGTAGAGCTCGACGTGGCTTGTACACAGGGTGTGGTGGTGGTGGTGACTGGGCTCGATACGACTGGTGCTCTCTGTAGACCCGTTTCACTGATGGCTGGTGTTCTCAGTTGGTTAAGTAACGTACTGACATAGGCTACGTCGTAAAACACACCTCCGTACAACACACTCAGCAGGGTTAGCAATAGCACCCCAAAGACCACTTGCGCTTTGCGTGTTTTGCGAGACGCTGTCTTCGGAGGCAGCCGCTGTTGGTCCATAGCACTGGGGTCGGACGTGGAATGAAGGAGGACGGCAGTGGTGTCTGGCTTTATAGTCGTTTCACCTGGTTGGCCGCGACCCAGGAATTGAAGGAACTGGGCCAGCCTTGCCATTTTACGAAATGAAACAGTTTGCCACGTCGACGTTCCGTTTTCAAAATCTGCCCCACCGTGTAGTAGTCTTGCTGTGTTTTTACAACAGGCTGTAATTCCGTGTCGTAAAACGTCCCCAGCAACGTTTCGCCTTGGAGATCTTCCAGTTCATAGACTCGCCGCTGTCGGGGTAGGCTCCGTTTAATCAGGAAGTGCTCATCGCTCCAGTTGGGCAAGTAACTTTTCTCGAACTTGCCCTTGACTTTACTGATCCGTACAGGGTCCCCGACCTTGTACACCGCCTTCGTCTTTCGCTGCGATGGCCTGTGGTACAAGACACGCCGGACTTGGGCTTCATTGCGTTGGGTCACGGTAATGGGGGCTCTCTCTATACTTCGATGATAGGCTCGATTGTAACCCCTCACCAGTTTCGGGAGAACCTCGATGTACCGCCTTGTATTCTTATAGGTGAAATATTTATACATGCGGCCTTTGAATGTCCTGCTGAACCTCTCCACCACGGAAGCCTTGGTCTCGTTGTACGTATGGAAGAAAAACACCTTCTGTTTCTTGAGAAAGGCTTGGAACGGTCTGTTGAGGAATTCCGTGCCTTCGTCGGTTTGCAAATACAAAGGTTTGCGCCCGGTCTTGAAGATGTCTTTGAACGCCGCTATGAGATTTGCCCCTGTTTTCGTCCGGATGGGTACCACCCACGCATACTTGGATAGGATATCGATGCACGTCAAGATATACCGATTCTCATCGTTGTGTTTGGCAAAGGCGCTCATATCCACCAAATCCGCTTGCCACTGGGCATCTATTCCTCCCACGATGAC
>JAVTVY010027106.1:0-10601 GCA_036873755.1 Hanleya hanleyi
TCAGACATCGCAGTAACCCTTCTGGATTCTACAATTGGCGGAGGAGTCATATCCGGAAACAACTCATAAAGGCGAGCCAGTGTATCAGAGTAACTGGACGCAGCGAGGTCCGGATCAGCATCGAACAAGGAAGTCCGTTCTTCCGCTTCCGTCTCAGCGTTATTCACTGTCCCGGGATTCACAGGGGTAAACCTGGGCACAAACGAGGGAGGTGTAGGTCTACTAGCCTGCGAGAGATCAAGTGGTAGCTGAGGATGGGAACCGGAAGTCGGCCTCCCTGATGATACGGGGCGAGGTTGATAGCCAGCCCACTCGGGCACCGGAAGTGGTGTAGGAGATGGTGGAGGAGGCATCAACATGTCACGCTGTAGGGCTGCGAAGTCAGCAGACAATCTATTAAACCTATCGAAGAGGCTGGCAGGAATAGATGTTGCTGGAGGACACTGCCTATCAGAAGGGGGAAGTAAGGCAGAACCGGAAGCAGCCGCATACTGGGACATCGCCGGCCTAGCTGGGTATCTAGGCAGATGTGGGTGAGCAACCCTCACTTGTCGTCTCGGTATAGGTGCATATGGCATAGCATATCTGACAGGCCTAGGAGAGGGAGAACGGAAGTGAGCACCCGATGTACCGGAAGTCGGATGTGTAGGAATACGTGCAGTAGGAAACACACGACGTGGTACATCAATAGGTCGGACTACAGAAGCCACAGAAGGGTATGAAGTAGGCCTATACACTACACTGCGTACAGGAAGCGGAGAGTACGGCGGTGCAGCATAGGAAGCCGATCTGCTATACATCGATGACGTAACCGGAAGTCTGTTCATCGATGACGTCACTCTCGTGTCATACATCGATGAATGACCCGGAACCCCATAACCAGATGGATAGGCAGGAACATCATACGCAGAGGCAGTCCTATAGTAGGATGAAGTAGCCGACATCGGAGCATGCGCAGAAACAGGAGCGGAAGTTCCGATGTGATACGATGATACCGGAAGGTAAGACGATACCGGAAGGTATGAAGTCGATGGTTGCATATAAGCATCCGAGAAACTCGGAGCTACCGTTGGCCGGAAGTCATAACTGGACACAGGCACACGTTGACGCTGGTCCGGTTGAGCAAGCTGCGGGGAAGCTGACAAAGGCTGCTGTAAAGGTGCCCTGGACAGCCTGGGAACATTCAGTAGGGAATGATCCGACGCAGGAAAACCGGAAACGGGTGTAATAATCACCGTAGACTGCACTGGGCGAGGTGATATTACGGACGCTGGAACAGCTGACATCTCCGTAGTTGGTATAGACGTAGATGAGCTGCGCCGAGATGAAGACAGATTCTCCGGAAGTGACGAGTCCTTCACCACGGAAGTCACAGTCTCCGGATTGACAATCCGAAACAGGGGACCCTCAGTCGGAAGTGACGTCATAGATGTCGGATCAAAGTTGGCCGTCAAGGTCAAGGACGTCCCGTGCAGTAACTTACCTACGGGACGTCCGCCATCTTTGTTTGCCATCTTGGCCCCTGAAACAGAATTTGTACATGGAGGAGGAGAAATACTGACTACATTCGGCAAATTACTAGATGGAGTTACACTCATATCCTGCGTAACGGACATATCAAGAGAGGCAGACTCGTCCGGCTCGTTCACAGGTGAGTGAGACGGAGAGCCGACCAAGCTCTCGGCACAATCGAAGCCGGGCGGGGGCAAAACTTCACTGGCATATGAACCGACAAGATATCTTTGGAATACATCGTCGGCCCATAGCTCGCATTCTGCACACTTGGCATATTGATCACACCAGATCCCTCTACACGGCGGACAAGCTGAATGCGGATCCGTCGTGGGTTTGGATCGTCCACATAGAACACAAAACACGGACGCCATCTTTATTCTGATTCGACAATACTCCCTGACGATTGTTTGAAGTCCAGGTAGGTCTCGAATCCAAAGGAATTTGGTAATATTCCTTCTTCTCTCTCAAGGTAATATCCCAGGAAATCTCCGTAGGTAATCCAAGGTTACGAGTAAGGAATATCGTGGTATTACAGATGTAGATCTTGAAACTTTTACGGGAGCACAATGGAACTACGTCTGACCGCTACGATTGTAGAGGAAAGAAGGAAGTGACATGGTCAGACAGAGAGGATTCTGGGTACTCGCGCATGGGCATTGGGGCATTACAGGGACTATTTCTTTTGGTTCTGTGGTAAGGTTTTACAATGGGGCAATCGCGTAGGAACACGATAGCAATAAGGTATGTGAAGGTAAGTTTTACAGCGTAGGAAATAGTACTTTTCAAAGATTTCTTGATTCTGGAGTCACAGTGACCTTAACCTAAATTTTGGTACATGACAAACCATCTCCCCGTAATTTCCCAATGGACACAAAAAATCAAGATTTTTAACAATTTCACGATTTTGGGGTCACAGTGACCTTGACATTTGACCTTGACCTACATTTTAATATGTGACACATTGAGTCCCCCTAATGTATCTACTGACACAAAAAAATGTTATTTTTAATAATTTCCTGATTTTTGGGTCACAATGACCTTTGACCTTCGACCTTGACCTATATTTTGATATGCAACACTTCATTTCCCCCTATTGAATCGACTCACAAACAAGGGGCTTCAATATACGCCCGTATATCTGGAATTACATTGGTCCAAATTTCAAGGTTGTTTAATAGCCTTGATTCCAATTGGTAGCTAGCAATCCAGAGAAAGGTCTACGATTTTGTACTTCTGAGAATGTAACTTATATCACATCTTATATTGCATGATAAACTAAAATGGGCTTAACTCTTGGTAACTAGTTGACCTTGAAACAAGAGCCAAGTGCTCAAATATCCCACACTTAAATCGACAAGTCAAACACAAGAAAATAGCAGTTTTCCTGCAAATAGATTTCTTTCAGGCGAGAGAATTTTTCATGAAGGAAGAAGAAAGTGATGAAGTAAACCTTTGTTCTTGAGTTAGTAAACAGGTATGAAGTTCATAAAGGACCCCTCTTCCCGTTAAATTAGTAAATGTATGGTTTTTATTTCACAACAGTTTAACTAAAATGTAGCTGTTTCAAACATGGGAGACAACGCCACAGGACAAATGCCATATACATGTAGGGGAGGGAAATCTGAATATTCCAACCTAACACATATAATCAGCTAAACTTGATTCATTTTTGGGGGACTGTGACCTTGAACTTTGACAAATTGATCTCAAAATGTATGGCTCCTCTTTGCCATGCGAGTAAGGTATACTCAAAAGTTTGGAGGAGGGAGGGAATTTGGCTTAATGTCACACTCAAGTTTGTTTCACTCATATGGTGACAGTCAGTTTGGTTGGCGGAGGAAGTCAGAGTACCCGGAGAGAACCACCGCCCTTCGGCCTCAAAAGTTTGGTATTAATCCATACCTTGAAACTAGAGATATCACAACAAATGTTAATGGATGAATGGACAGAACGCAACATCGTATTTCACGATCTCGTCTTCGACAGACATATGACAGACATATGAAAATGTGAATTTTGATAATTTCTTGATGTTGGGGTCACAGTGACCTTGACCTATGGACACAAAAAAAGTAATTTTTTAAGATTTCTTGATTCTGGGGTTACAGTGACCTTGACTATTGACCGTGTCCCAAATTTTGGTTTATGACAAACCGTCTCCCCGTAATTTCTCAATGGATACAAAAAATCATGATTTTTAACAATTTCATGATTTTGGGGTCACAATGACCTTGACCTACATGTTGGTAGGCAACACATCTACTCACACAATTTTTTTTAGCTCATCTGGGCCGAAGGCCCGATGGGCTTATGTCATGGCCTGACTGTCCGTCGTCCGTCGTGCGTCGTCCGTCGTCCGTCGTGCGTAAACATCTTCTTCTCTGAAACCGCTTGGCCGATTAAGCTGAAACTTGGCATGCATGTTCCCCCCAATGAGTACACCAGAATTTGTTCATGCCGTGTCGATACGATTTTAAATATGGCCGCCATGGCGGCCATCTTGAATTTGCCATTAAAACATTGTTATCGCGATTTCTCAGGAACTACTATATAGATCTTTCTCAAATTTGGTACACAGGTTCCCCTTGGGGTCTAGTTGTGCAAGATACCTGTTGTGGTCTGATTCACAAATCCAATATGGCCACCAGGCGGCCATCTTGGATTTCCCCATGAAACATTGTTATTGCAATTTCTCAGGAACTACTTTGTGGATCTTCCTCAGATTTGGTACACAGGTTCCCCTTGGGGTCTAGTTGTGCAAGATACCTTTTCTGCTCTGATTCGAACATCCAATATGGCCACCAGTCGGCCATCTTGGATTTCGAGATGAAACATTGTTATCTCGATTTCTCAGGAAGTGCTGCATGGATCTTTCTCAAATTTGGTACAGAGGTTCCCCTTGGGGTCTAGTTGTGCAAGATACAATTTGTGGTCTGATTGAAAACTCCAATATGGCCACCAGGCGGCCATCTTGAATTTGCCAGTGAAATCTTGTCATCATTATTTTTCGTTAACTACTGCATGGATCTTTCTCAAATTTGGTACACAGGTTCCTCTTGGGGGTCTAGTTGTGCAAGATACCTTTCCTGCTCTGACTCGAACATCCAATATGGCCACCAGGCGGCCATCTTGGATTTCCCTATGAAACTTCGTTATCATGATTTATCAGGAAGAACCGCATGGATCTTTCTCAAATTTGATACACAGGTTCCCCTTGGGGTCTAGTTGCGCAAGATACAATTTGCGGTCTGATTGAAAAATCCAACATGACCACCAGGCGGCCATCTTGGATTTCCAGATGAAACATTATCGCGATTTCTCAGGAACTACTGCATGGATCGTTCTCAAATTTGGTACAGAGGTTCCCCTTGGGGTCTAGTTGCGCAAGATACAATTTGTGGTCTGATTGAAAAATCCAATATGGCCACCAGGCGGCCATCTTGGATTTCCAGATGAAACATTGTTATCGTGATTTCTCAGGAACTACTGCATGGATCTTTCTCAAATTTGGTACAGAGGTTGCCCTTGGGGTCTAGCTGTGCAGGATAACATATATGGTCTGATTGAAAAATCCAATATGGCCACCAGGTGGCCATCTTGGATTTTCCCATGAAATTTTGTTATCGTAAATTCTTAGGATATTACTGCATGGATGTTGATACACAGGTTCCCCTTGTGGTCCAGTTGTGCAAGATACCTTTTTTTGGTTCATTTCGAAAATCCAATATTGCTGCATCTTGAATTTCCCATGAAACTTTATCATAAAATCTCAGGAAATAACTGCATGGATCATTTTATAGTGTTCAGGGGGGACAACACAAGTTAGAAACTCATCTGTTGCAGTTCTTTAGTAAGGATTTGTGGGGTAGCCGTGTTAGTCTATTAAACTAGTAGATAGACGGGAACGTAACACCATTTGAGACTAACTATATTTATTCTACACCTGAGGAAGCAGATTTATCTGCGAAAGCTCGTGTAGAATAAATATAGTTAGTCTCAAATGGTGTTACGTTCCCGTCTATCTACTAGTTCTTTAGTAAAAATTTCTCACAGCTACTTTCTCCAGTTACAGACAGATGACCCACAGTGCCGTGGCACTATCTTTTACATCTTCGCAGACAGATGGGGGTATGTCTTGGTTAGGCCATACCTCACCAGAGATTACTTTCATTGGAAAAATGTCCTGTTGCATCTCATTGCCATCGTAACAACCCAGTCGCACATATTTCGTGCTCGACATGTCTCCCCCTGGTGCATATACCCACAAAATATTGGAATCGTAGGTTAAAAACTGTCCAATGTACTGTCCGGACACGAAGTGGGACAGACGGACGAACGACTGCAATCACATAATAAAAATTGGTTCTGGTTATTGCTTATACAGCTTTACTGACAATCACACATTATATTTTGGTATAATTGCCTTTATTCCATAACCTCCAATTACAATCATGAATTTGCAGCTTGACCTCCTGTGAAATCGACTATGTTGCCATTTTGTTCAGGGGAGACAACGCAAGTTAGAAACTCATCTATCGCAGTTCTTCAGTAAAAATTTCTCGCAGCCACTTTCTCCAGTTATAGCCAGATGAGCGCTACAGTGCCGTGGCACTATCTTTTAGTAGAGGTTGACCCAATGACCCAAAAATATATCGTGATAAGTTTCAGAACTCTATCCTCAGGGATAGCCAAAATATATACGGGCACTTTTTGTCCCTCCCCAGGCTGCGGTAGTTCCCAAATCGCCCAGGTCAGATAGGGTTAAGGTGAGTGGACGTAGATAGGTTAGGTATGAAGGCAATTATTTGGTCGTCTCCTGGAAATTGTGAAATGTTTGCAATTGTGTGATCTCCAGCAACATATCGTATTTGCAATCACGGTGTGACTGCAACATGTAAAAGCCTCACCCTGAGCTTCAATTTAAAGTGTGTTACATAACCGTGATAGTCACTTTGGATAAACAACGATACAATATCTGGATAAATTATCTGTTATAATGTCAGAAGAAAGATTAAACCAGAAATTAGTCTTTTCCCCGCTTTTCTCGTCATGTTGTATTTAACGGTTCGGTCAACGTCGGCCTTGGTCGTCCCTGTTTAACAGAGTTAATTCGGCGAATCGTAGATGAAGGCATGCGCATGTCCATCAGATTCATCTGGACTCAGCCAGTACTTACGGGCGGCCGCGATCAACTCTTCCCGTTCTATATATCCATCTTTGTCGGTATCCAGTTTCTCGCAAATGCTTTTGATGAACACTTCATCCTTGATCCCGTATCCTCCATAATAAATTGCGAGTTCTTCATAGGAGATTTTGCCATCTTTGTCCAGGTCAAGGTCGTCGAACAGCGTGGAGTATGTGGCCCGGTTGTGAGCGGTGGTGCTCTCTAGATCTTTATACATTTCACGCATAGATTCCATGAACCCAGCTTCGTCCAGTTTCTCGCTGGAAGTGTATCGCAGCATGATCTCAATCCATTTGACCCATTCCTGCCATGTCTTCTTCTTTTGCTCCCCATCAGTTTGTTCGGTGCGTTCCGAAATATACACAGCAATAGTTTCGAAATCTTTTTCTGTCCAGTATCCGTCCTTGTCGATATCCATGAACCGAAAAGCCTTCCGCCATTTGTCTTCAAGGAATTTGTTCACCGACATAGCTGTGGCCAGCCTTGTATTCAAACCGACGCCTGTAAATATAAAAGAAAAGTTTTATGTGTAAAGATTAGAGATATCTTTATTTCTTGTCAGCTCTCATTTATATGTCGTTCCAGAGATAGCGCAGAAAGTTTGGTAGGGAAGGCCATTCTACTCTTAGAATCAATCTCAGTAAACTCAGATATAATATCACGGAATATTATATCTGAATTCAGCCCTATATAAATCCCATGCGAATTTGAAACTACATTTGTTGAAATCACGCTTGTTGAAATCACGCCCACAGTAATTACACACCGTAGCACGTAGACTAATATATAAACATTATCGGGAAACAGTATCCAAATATGGCATCATTTCCAGACGGTCTGCATGGTAAACAGAGAAGATCAAAGAGTTTACTCCCGCCGGAAAGTCTGGCTTTGCTCGTGGGTAGAAAATATCAAAAGATTGTGCCGCACGAAGATGTTAATCTCCGTGAAGTAAACGTCAATCATTGTCAGAGAAAAAAGTCAAAAATTGTCGTGATTGGCTTATTATGGGATCTCGCAGAATATCGGCGAAAATTTCTCGCGAAGTTTTCATAGCGTTAGGTCTAGATGGTATTCCCCTGATTTACCATCTTAGTCTATCTAGATTGCTCTTGAAATCTGCCTAATGAGCTTTATACACGGGCTACTTTCCCTTCTATTTAATGATATATCAAGATGAATATACAGATGATTTACATGTAACTCTACCTGGCCTGGGGGGGTGGGGATGGGGGGAGGGGGCACTTTCCGCGGAGAACGACAAAAAATTGAGAGCTGAAACTTCTTGACTTTTTAGATTATCATACTGGGGTCATTTTGAGTCTATTTGCATGGCCCCCTGAGCAGACGATTATGGGTATATTCAAAATGACGGCCATGTGGGGTACCAGAAAAGTGATGTTTTCGCCATATTTCTTCAAAATTGTTGCTTTTCTGTATGGAAAAGTGGATAAAATCTATTTTATTTCATATCAGATTATTATTTACTAATTTATCATGCAGTTTTTGCGAAGAAAAAACAAAAACTAAAAAATTCGAAAATTCTGACCAAAAAATGCTCTTTTTGAATGGCGGCCATCTTGGATTGTTTCTATATTTTCTAGTAGAGCATGACCCAATGCTATAGTGTGGTAAGTTTCAGCCCTCTAGCTTTAGCGATAGCGAAAATATATAAGGGGGTGGGCGCTTCCCCCCCCCCCCAAGGCTGCGGTACACTCCAAATCGCCCAGGACAGATAGGGTTAATATGTCCACACATAGTATGATGATCTCATATATTGTTGCGTTATTCATCTTCTATTAGCTTGACGAGTGATTATCAAAAGTTTAAGCAAATTTCAAAAATGAACGTGTTATACTCCCTTAATTGTAGTTTCTGTATCATTATCCTTGCGTCGCACACGGTGCCACCAAGGGAACTGGTTGAAATTCATTTGTGGCATTGCATACACGTACTAGTATAGTTGACTAAAGTACGTCATACTCGCTTATCGGTATAAGTTTAAGCAGCTGATCTGCTATATCGACTTTGTTTTTAATACATACTATTTTCGATCCTGATATACCATGCGTCTAACTATTATTGATGTGGATATTCTTATTGATTAAAGGACTTGAGTTAATTCTTGGTTAGGCTGTTTGTTTCTGTCTGTGTTGCATATATTTCATTATGGATTTTAAAACATCACAAATATGAACCAAACATAATCTGATGTTCTCGGTCTCGTCACATATGCCATAACACTACACAGAAATATCACTGTGGTGCAATTAGACGAAACATATTAGTAGTGGGAAAAGATGCCGCCGTACTGACAATAAGTCATATGAAAAGGTGTCATAGGTTTAGATACATTTAAACGTCCATTGACGTTGTTTTACGTCACTTTTGGATGTGAGCAACGTGTGCATCATAAGACTTCGGTAATTTCCCTGTACGAATCATAAATATTTGCGCAGAATTGAGTCAGGTAATTTCGGACTTCACGGAGGTAACTGCTGATCGAGGTGTCATATGTAGACGCCAAAATCTCTCTCATGCTATCCAACGACGCCATGCCAGTTGTATTATATGAGGGATCACGGTTTAACGCATCAAAGCTTGAATTTAGTCCATAAAGTTGTTCTTTTTCTGACTGATCAAAATGTGTACAGTGAAACCTGTGAATACCGACACCTGAGTAAACAGATTAACCTCTAAATATCGACATTATCCGTGGTCTCTACTTATATATGAAGTATTTTGAACATTGATAAACCAGAACCCTGTCAAAACCGACACTATAATCTGGTCTTTAGCGCGGTCGGTATACCGACACCTGGGTAAGCCGACTAACCTCTAAATACCGACATTATCCAAGGTCCCAATACTTAAATATAATGTATTTTGAACCTTGGTAATCCAGAGCTCTGTCAAAACCGACACTAATCTGGCCTTTAGAACGGTCGGTATACCGACACCTGGGTAAACCGACCAACCTTTAAATACCGGCATTATCCAGGGTCCCAATATTTAAATATAAAGTATTTTGAAACTTGATAATCAGAACCCTGAAGAAACCGAAAATATAATCTGGTCTTTGGCATGGACGGTATAGCCACACCTGGGTGAACCTACCAACCTCTAAATACCGGCACTATCCATGGTCCCAATACTTAAAAGTATACCAAAATATCAAAAATTTAAAGTATTTTAAACCTTGATAAACCAGAACCATGTCAAACCCGACACTATAATTTGGTCTCTAGCATGGTCGGCATACACAGTGTAGAATTTTCGGTCTTCAAGACAACAGGGGCTTGTGCTCGATCTTGGATATTATAACGCAAGGTCGTCTGTTGACTCGGGAGATGGTGTCTACAAAACCCGCTCCAGATATATAGATTCCAGCTCGGCTACGAATTTCTCGAAGACTTAGAACGGGTGACACCAACGGATTTCTGATGATATATATAGTTTTTACTATATGCATTTTCATTCCAGCTTACAACATTTGTTAACTCTGTCGGTGGTGGCAGGACAGGGCGATATTATAAATGTAATTTGAAAAGGCCTGACATATATACTGCACTAATAAATGAGTACATAATAAATGGTCAAGCTAACTGGTCAAATCTTCAGGACAGTTGTGATTTCCCGCTCGGCTATCTGTCTCATTATCTCATTATATAAACACGCACATCAAAATCGGGATTACAAAGTGCAGTTGCATAACCATTCTCTATATTATCCCATATAAATTGAAGTTATATAACTGTTTATGTTTTACAAAAACCTGACCTAAAAGGTCATGAAATGGAATCTCGGAAATAGCTTAAGTGGCACTGGAAATTAAACACAGTTAAAATACGAATGGTGGCTAAGAAATCAATATTTCACAACAGGTTTCACCTTATATGCT
>JAVTVY010027107.1:0-11774 GCA_036873755.1 Hanleya hanleyi
TTTGATCCTGGACAAGGGCACTGAAAGCCATTAAAGAGATGTAAATGTATTTTCACACGTAAAGCTTGAAATCTACTGAACTTTTTATTATTCAATCTGTTTCCTTTAGTTAAAAAATTGAAAAATTAAATCGGCGATCGTTATTTATTTTTGGAATGAAGG
Source organism: Hanleya hanleyi (assembly GCA_036873755.1). Taxonomy (NCBI): domain Eukaryota; kingdom Metazoa; phylum Mollusca; class Polyplacophora; order Lepidopleurida; family Hanleyidae; genus Hanleya; species Hanleya hanleyi. The sequence goes on from JAVTVY010027107.1 coordinate 163, forward strand.
CGCATTAGGAGACTGTTACCAACATGTTCTGAGCTGACCTACTTTTGATGAAAATTTCTGGTGATTTTTGATGAAAATCACTGGCGATTCTGACTTAGGCGGTGCCCATCTTAATATAGGCAGGATTTCAACTGGGGGTGGGGATTTCCAAGAGTTCAGTTCGCGTTCGAGTCCTAATGCCTACTGTACTTCGTAGGTCCTGTGACGTTAGTCACACTGCCATGTATGTAGTAATGTATGCATTTTGTTTGAATGTTCATGGCTATATGTAGCCTACATATTATGTTCAGTATAGGCTATAGATAAGATACTTGTAGTCTAGTACAGTGTCAGCTCAATAAAAGAGCTACATTTATGAATACCTATGATATGACGAAACGTAAAACTGTATTTCTGACTTTGGTATTCTTGTTATTGGTATTCTTGTTCTTAACCCTATATTTGGGGTAAGCATTTTACTTTGTTTTGTTTTGTACTCTGCCCTATACCGCGTGTTTGGTGCAATAAACTTGAACTTGAACTTACTGTCAGTTAATTTAGGTCCGAAGCAGGGCCCAATGCTATAGGCTACAGACAGAGGCGCTCGAGTGGTCTCCTGTCTGCTGAGCGCCCCCTCGATTATAAAGTACGTTCTGAAAGAGGTCGTTCGTTCTCTGATACGTTGTACGTGCTGCAAAATACGGTTCGTTCTGAGTTCGCTTGTATTTCAGTATCTTTCACTTTTCGTTCACAGTTAGATTCTTCGTTTGGAGAGAGATGAAATATGCGTTTAGAGTTAGGTTCCTTCTTTGCAAAAACATGAAATAAGCGTTTAAACCAACACTTTATGTCGTTAGATACGTTGTCTGTAGTGAGTTAAGCTGTACAACCCGAGCTGGTAATATTGACATAAATGGCCGCCCATACAAATCGTGGCAAGTATGGAAATTGCTTGATCTAAGTAACGACCCATCTCTGAGATGATAGCTAATCAAAGCGTCAGTGTAGTCCTAAGTACAAAGTCGAACATTGATCGCTTAATACCCATACAAGGTGTATGTAATAATGATTGACGAGGATTTCCGCAACTAATATATTCTCATACTTTCAATCACTCCAACCGCTGAGAGTATTTACGGCTTTTGACCGAACTGTATAATATCAAACGATATAAATAATAAAATGTATAATGTTCAGGCACTCGGATCAACCTAGTTCATTTCTGGATAATGCATCAAACGTGAAATGTAGATCAATGGCGCTAGAGTACCTGTAACTGATCATATTTACCTGTTTCAGAACTTATCGCCGTATAGGCTATCTTCAGGAAATTCTCTTGAGATATGTAGTCTAACAAAAAAAGTCCAGGTCAAATTTCTGGGTTCTGCATTCCATGTATGTCCTGCAGTCAACCCCACGTGGTTCGGATCGATATCTCGCTATCTCTAAGGCAAATATATGTTGTCTGAGTTTGACAACCTTCAGGTAGAGGGTCAGACAGGGTGAAATCGCATGCTGGACATTAGTTAACCCTGTATAGCTATATATATGTCCAGACGCCCGCAAAACAAGAGATTTGGAAGTGGTATTAGGGTGAAGTGTCGAAATATGTGGTCTCTATATATAACCCCATGCTTTATATAAATAAACATAAAGGGGTGAAACGGACTTTGGGTGAATCGAGAAATAAACGGTTTACCGCCAAACAAAATACATCAGCATATTCTACAAGTGTCACTTTATATATTCCCGTCGTCAAATTAGTAAATTTGTGCAATTTTTTTGTGCAAATTTGTGTGTCTATGTCGTAAAGGATGAAACGCTAAAGAATGAAATCATACCTGATCACAGTGACCTCGTTTTTCCACAGAAACTGACAGTTAGCTTATTATTAGAATCAACAGTTTAACCAGAAGACTATTCTGTGAAGTCATGTGACGCAGTCAGTATGTCGGCACCTCTTCCCACTTCCCTTATATGTGTTGTAATTTTTTCCTGTATATGGCGAGATTCTGCTGGTGGACGTTTCGTCCCCGAGGCCCGCCCCTGTACAGACCTTTTGGTCTTTGATATATGTTGGCACTTGTGGAAAGTTGATGCTGGGTCGACATCGGGCCTTACAGACTAGTCTTTTGTGTTAAATACCGTCATTTACATCTGACGACGATACAGCTCAACAATCTCCAATGTACGAGTTGTCACAGCGAAACAGCTCACCAATTACCAGTATGCGAGTTGTCAGAGCATTTCCATCATAGCTCTCTAGATTTGTATCTAATACCGCTTATGCCCGTGCTAGGGGCCGTGTGGTCATATCATCCAAGTTGCCACATGAACAGGTACAATAAAAGCGTACCTGAGATACAACACATATCATGAATCGTTAGATTCTTGGTCTGTGCTTTAGAATAGTTTGACCAGAAGACTATTCTGTGAAGTCATGTGACGCAGTCAGTATGTCGGCACCTCTTCCCACTTCCCTTATATGTGTTGTAATTATGCCTTTAGTTTCAAGATTTACGAATTCTCTTGACGATGTATGGATTGTTTAGTCCAAAATGGTAACTTACTCAGACTTACTTGCAAATCTTGTAATGTTATACGTGCAAATTCGTTAAACACGAAAGTAAGAACCTGTGTCCTGCGTCGCACAACGCAATCATGCCTGGTACTGTAGCGGTAATATGCTGACCAAAGCACGAAGATTGTATCCACTGTTTTTGCAGGGAATGAACTCGCGATGTATGTGTAATGGGATAGTCCTGATACAGAACTCGTCAGCCTTGAAAGGAGCGAACTGACGTCATTGCTCATATGACGGCGGGTCAAGGTTAGCCACCTGGCAATGCTTCTATACCGGCAAAATCAGAAATATGTATCGTTGTGGCTTTCAAAATACTGAAAATCCAAACAATTCTGAAGATGTTATTGTCTCGGTGTTAATTAGGCAATTGTAAACAGAAGTCATCGCCTGTACAACTCTGTGAATAGAATAATAGAGTATTGCTAAGATTAAGAGAAGGTTTGTTGCCTAATCTCAGCGTAACGTCACATGGGCGATGGCGTCTTTTCGCACCTTTTGCACTTAGAGAGTTTCATCTCGGGACTGTCCTATTGGGTGTTCGAAATTATACTGCATGAAGGTCACAACGATCTGCAATGCAACACGGATCCAAACGAAGGGCGGCTTTGGGTGACTAAGTTTTGGTTAGTTAATACCAATGTCACATTGAATCCTTGTTATAAGAGTCTTTGTAGCAGGTACATACAAATTGTAAAAAGAAGCGAGTTTTGATAGCTACATGCAGTTGTAACAGTAGAGAGGAAATTCAAATATGAACTGCGCAGCTTTGCCGTCTAGGCATTCACCCAGGTTAATATCAATTTTGTGACCTCAATATGGCTGATCTATCAGAGTGTATCAGAATACGCCAGGTAATGGGGTTAACGTGTCATTAAATTGTAATGATGTTTAGTGTTTTACCGTGACAGTGCAGTTCTAGGGCCTGACCTCTAGTATGTTATTATAAGCTATTAAGCAGCAGGGAGGGCGAGTAGACTTTTTTTGTATAGGCTGGGGGAATAGCAGATAGCGGGGGGGGGGGGTGCCTAGAGGACTTCTCGGGCGTCGGACTTTTTTTGTGGAATCTGTTCAGAGAGCAGATTTTTTGGCAGATATTATCAGGACAAAAAAACCACGACAGCTACGGGTTACGTGTAATCCAAGCTGCAAATGTAGAGTACTTTCCACACTGCATTCAGGTTGACAGGTTAATGAAACAAGATATAAACGGAGAGAACCGAAGGGCCCCACAGCTGTAGGCATATAAATACATTTATATACATGTGTAAGATTTGTAAGTGAACAGGGTTGCTACAAGCCGGTTATATAGGTCGGGGCACTTAAAAGCTGTGCATAGCGTTTCAACCCTGCTCTAATAAGGCATGAAGCCAGTTAAGTCGTTCATATCGGTGCTGAATATATAGGTCGGGCGGTATGTATAAATAAACCCACGTACTCCGTGTGAAAGTCTACTGGATAACCGTGACATATTTACCCAGTAGTTCTTGGCATATAGTTAATAAACACACGATAAATAGTTATTCTTGGCAATAAACGTACCTATTTGTAGACCACGGTAGTCCTGTTTATTAGCACAACTGCCAAATTCAGAGTTAGGTGCGCAATTGGCTTTTTCCTTGATATTTTTCATTCCCCCCTATCTCTTAACATGGTGCTAAATAGCACTGGTGACAATATAGTGCAGATATTTTGCTAATCTTTGGTGCCGGGGTTTGAAGGCAATATAATTCTTCTAATTATCATCTAAATTGCATAGATTCGCACTGCATGGTAAGGTAATATATCGTCTATTTAGCGTAGATTCGCAGATCGATTTGTCATTCACTTTATTGTCACATCAGGGAGAGTTAATATATTGTCAGTTTAGCGTAGATTCCCAAATGTGTTACCTCGTCGAGATGGCAGAGAAGACAATATATTGTCTAATTAGCACTTTGATAATCTCATCTAAATTGCATAGATTCGCACTTCAGGGAGAGTTAATATATTGTCAATTTAGCGTAGATTCGCAAATGTGTTTACCTCGTCGAGATGGCAGAGAAGACAATATATTGTCTAATTAGCACTTTGATAATCTCATCTAAATTGCATAGATTCGCACTTCAGGGAGAGTTAATATATTGTCAATTTAGCGTAGATTCGCAAATGTGTTTACCTCGTCGAGATGACAGAGAAGAGTGAGTGAGTGAGTGAGTGGGTGAATAGGGTTTATTGTCACACCAGGGAGAGTTAATATATTGTCAATTTAGCGTAGACTCGCAAATGTGTTTACCTCGTGGAGATGGCAGAGAAGACAATATATTGTCTAATTAGCACTTTGATAATCTCATCAAAATTGCATAGATTCGCACTTCAGGGAGAGTTAATATATTGTCAATTTAGCGTAGATTCGCAAATGTGTTTACCTCGTCGAGATTGCAGAGAAGACAATATATTGTCTAATTAGCACTTTGATAATCTCATCTAAATTCCATAGATTCGCACTTCACGGAGAGTTAATATATTGTCTATTTAGCGTAGATTCGCAAATCTGTTTTGCCTCGGGGAGACTGCAGAGAAGATAATATATTGTCTAATTAGCACTTTGATAATCTCATCTAAATTGCATAGATTCGCACTGCATGGTAAGGTAATATATCGTCTATTTAGCGTAGATTCGCAGATCGATTTGTCATTCACTTTATTGTCACATCAGGGAGAGTTAATATATATATAGCTGAAATATTGCTGAATGCGACGTTAAACCCTAATTCTCTCTCTCTCTCTCTCTAAATTGCATAGATTCGCACTTCAGGAAGAGTTAATATATTGTCAATTTAGCGTAGATTCGCAAATGTGTTTACCTCGTCGAGATTGCAGAGAAGACAATATATTGTATAATTAGCACTTTGATAATCTCATCTAAATTGCATAGATTCGCACTTCAGGGAAAGTTAATATATTGTCTATTTAGCGTAGATTCGCAAATGTGTTTTACCTCACCGAGATGGCAGAGAAACCTCGTCGAGATGGCAGAGAAGACAATATATTGTCTAATTAGCACTTTGATAATCTCATCTAAATTGCATAGATTCGCACTTCAGGAAGAGTTAATGTCAATTTAGCGTAGATTCGCAAATGTGTTTACCTCGTCGAGATTGCAGAGAAGACAATATATTGTATAATTAGCACCTTGATAATCTCATCTAAATTGTATAGATTCGCACTTCAGGGAAAGTTAATATATTGTCTATTTAGCGTAGATTCGCAAATTTTTTGATTGATTGATTGTTTATTCACCATATACAAATAATATATATATATGTACAAGTAGGGTATAGATACATAGAAATATGGCGGGAATAAAACCCCAAAGGGCTTGTTAAATCCCAGATAATTAATAATAATAATAATAGATTAGCATGAGACGCTGGGTGCCTTCACAAATATATAAATGTACAATACATGGTGAATATACCATGGAGCCTTGTTTAGAGAATTATAGTTCCATAAGATATATATAGTGGGGCTCAGCATATATGCATATAGATAAACAAAACTTTTTTGTATAAAATAGGTTTGTCTCGTGTCCCTTGTGATGGCCTGAGATGAGTTAACTCCAAGATTTACAATTTGAATATAATTAGAAAGTACATCCTTCAGTACACAGATTCACATACATGTTAATTGATGAGGTGTGATTTCAGTCGAGACTTAAATAGTGATTGTGACAGACATGATTTTAGGTAGTTAGGTAAAGCGTTCCAGATTCGTGGTGCTTTCGACTTTGTGCAATAAAATGATAGATTTGAGTGCACTCTCGCCCTATATAGATTGAGATTGGCTTGTCGAGTGGGATAACAATGGACTTCAGAGAGTTTTGTAAAATAATTTGAATAGTTGATAGGGATAGAAAGGGGATTATTGAGAAATCTGTGAGTAAATAATAAAATTAAGAAGTTATTTAACTGAAATAGGAGGAGAATGTTTAGTTGTTTCATTAAAGGACTAGAATGGGCATATTTACCACTGGAAGTTATTACGCGGATAATTCTCTTTTGTAATATCACAAGTGGGTTGAGATGAGTTGAGAATGTGTTTCCCCATATTAAATTACAGTAAGATACGTAAGAATAGAACAAAGAATAATACAGCATAATCAAGGTTTTCCTGTTGAGGCAGTTCCGTATTGCGTTGATAACACCGATATTTCTCGAAATTTTTGAAGTTAGTTCGTCAATATGTGTTTGCCAATTTAATCTATCGTTAAAATAAACCCCGAGGAATTTAAAGCTAGAAACAGATTCAATTTCGGTGCCAAATATTGAAACCTTAGGGATATTTACATTTGTTGATCTATTTGGTTTAAATAATATAAATTTGGTTTTTTTCATGTTTAATGAAAGTTTGTTGCAGGAAAACCAGGCATGAAGCTTTTCAAGTTCCTGTGACATATTTTCCGCAAGTCTAATACAATCGGCATCGGATAGGGTAGCGCTTGTATCGCCAGCAAAAAGATTAATGTCTAGGACCGATGTGGCCTTCGTAATGTCATTTATATATATTAAAAAGAGTATGGGTCCTAGTATTGATCCTTGTGGCACACCCGTACTGATAGGATTGAAAGAAGATATAGTGCCGTTGTAAGATACACACTGGCGTCGAGAAGATAGATAGCTACGAAACCAGTTATTTGTGACACCCCGGAAACCATAGTAATCAAGTTTATGTAAGAGGATCTCGTGATTTACTGTATCAAAGGCTTTGGAAAGATCCAAGAAAGTAGTAATGCTGAACTGCTTTAGTTCCTTTGCAGCAACCAGTTTGTCGTATAAAGAAAGAACGGCAAGAAATGTAGAATGATTTGCTCGAAATCCATATTGATTAGGGGAGATAATCATCTCTGCTTCTAGGAATGTGATCATCCTCAACACAACAAGTTTTTCAATGATTTTACTGAAACATGGCAGAACAGAAATTGGGCGATAATTCTCGGCTAGGGTTTTGTTTCCAGATTTGAAAACTGGAGTAACCTTTGCATTCTTAAGGGAAGTGGGAACGATTCCATTTTGGAAGGAAAGATTTACAATATGCGATAGGGGAGCCGATATTAGGCTCGATATCGGTTTTATGAGTGACATGCGAATGGCGTCAATGCCAGGTGAGCCATTTTTAAGCATATGCACTATCTCATTTATTTCAGATGGTGTACACGGTTTGAAGGAGAAGTCTTTATTGTATGTATTGTCAAGATATTTTGTGAAGTTATTTTGAGTAGATGGAATTTTTGAGGCCAGATCGGAGGCAATAGAAGAGAAGTAGTCATTGAACTTTGTGGCAATTTCCGAAGGTTCCGTGATATCATTACCATTGAAATTAAAAACACTAGGAAGATCGCTAGATTTTTTTCTACCTAATAATCCATTTATGACTTTCCAAGTTCCTTTAATATTATTATAAGATTCACTAAATTTGTTTTCATAGTATTTGTTCTTTGCTAATCTAAGAGTGTGGTTTAGTTTGTTCCTATAAACTTTATATTCACGAGTTACCTCGCAATCTTTTTTCGATATGTGCATCTTGTATAATCTATTTTTTTCTCGAATAGAGTGTAGCAAGCATGGGGTTATCCACGGTTTAAGTATTGTAATCTTATGGGTGGTTCTAGTTATTATGGGGAAGCAGTCATCGTATATATTAGTAAATGTGTCCATGAAAGTATTTAAGGCGCTGTTAGTATCATCATCGTTAAGTACTTGTTGCCAGTCCAAGTTTGTTAGTTTCTCCTCGAAAAGTTCTTTTTGAACAGGATTTACTTTTCGGGATTTGAACGTGTTTGTCGACTTATTGGGTAAAGGCGAAAGACGGTTTGTTGCATGAAAAATAGGAAAATGGTCAGTTATGTCAGATAGCATTATACCAGAACCCAGGTCGTCTTCGTGAAAATTTGTGAATATGTTATCTATTAGAGTCGCTGAATGAGATTTTACTCTGGTGGGTTTTGTAATTTTTGGGAAAAAATAAAATGTTTTCATGGTTTCCAGGAATGTTTTTGATGGGCCATGGTGATTGGTTTTGAAAAGATCAATGTTGAAATCTCCCATTATAATGCATTTTTTATTTTCGGGTTTTAGATTATTTAAGATGGAAACTAAACTGGTGTTGAAATTGTCAACATTTTGTCCAGGTGGGCGATAAATTAATCCAATAATATATGTGGTTTTACCATCAAAAACTTCAACAAAGAGTGATTCATGTTGGTCATGTTCATCAGTGAAAGAGAGATCGTCGCGAATTTTACAGCTGGTGAATACATCGTTAATATAAAGAACAATCCCCCCGCCTTGCTTTGTTTTCCTCGAAAGAGGAAAAGGTTGATAACCAGGGATAGTGTACAGATTTTCGGTCGAGGAGTCGAGCCAGCTTTCCGAAATTCCAATGAAAGAAAATTTAAAATTCATGTTATGGATGAGTGCAACGACTTCACTGAAGTGTTTTTTTAAGCTTCTTGCATTAACATGTAGGGTCGAGATAGATGTGTTGTCCGAGATGGAATTAGTTCTGATGAACGATTCAAATTGGTCTTCGAAATAGTAATTGGACTGGTGTGATCCGATGTTTCCCCAGTGGGAAAGCTCACCTTCAGTATCGTCTGTCGCATAAGTAGAATTTTCGGAGTAATTAAGCTGTATGGGATTAAAACACATATATTCAAATCCTTCGAGAAGTCTATCTTTGTCTGGGGCGAGAGTGCAATCAACATCTATATTATAATTATAAAAGGGCAGTTCACTGAGTAAGTTCATGGCTGGATAAGGTAAATTGGAGGTGGAAAGTTACGTAATGTGAAATCTAGTAGTCACTGAATGTAATTATAATAATGACTGAGGGTAGCACGAAGCTGTACTTACTAATCAAACCAGTAGTGGATTTGTGTGGACCTAGGTGACATGTTTTGCTAGAGACGCAATTATAACAAAGAAGTTGAGCATTACTGGTGACAATGAGACAAACCTTTAGACAAAAGAAATTAAAGTAAAACAAAGAAGAGAATGTTACACCTGAATACAGGAGCATATAACAACAGGGTATTTTGCACAGGTGGAACGTGTGCATTTTAGCGCTTTGGGAGGCCAGACTCCCGCTCGGTGGTGAGAACGACGCTAATTAAACAATACAAACTACGATACACGGGAAAATAAATTGACAAGAATAAAATTTGGAATTTGAAGTTCTCCGCACGATTCGAAATTGTATACAATGTAATTTGAAACAGTGGCATTGAATTGCTGGTGGGATACTACAAAGAAAACAACTGCATGTAGAAGTTTAGAAATTTAGGAACGGTGGGAATACGACCAGTAGTGTGTGAATACTAATTAGTCTCCAAACAACACTGGGCAATATATACACTCAGGCAATAGTTAAATGTGACATTCTCATATAGCTAACTCCCCCCCCCCTGCCACACACACATCACAAATCGTATATACACATTTTTTATGACAGGGAAATTCAGGGAGAAATATAGTTTCTTTCAAATATACACATTGGCAATAGAATGGAAAGTAACTATAGCATGGTGTATGTATTGAAGACAATTTTCCTGAAAATGTTAAAAATAAGTCGAAGAAATCGTCGAGTGTCGTAAAAATGAAGAATAGATATGTACAAATGTACAAGATTGAACAAATCACTTAAAGCTTTTACAAGTCAGTGTCAAATAGTAACTGTTTTGGATGGAAGTTGTGCTGTGTAGATTCAGGCTTTATATTCTCTGCCGTCGACAAAGAGTTTCCCACGCGCGAATCTCACTTTTTTGCCTTGCTTGTATAGATCAGCCATCGTTTCACGAAGTTCTGATTTTGCTTTTCTGTCCTCGAAGATAAGATCGTCAGTAACATATATGGGACTCTCTTTTAGCATTGTTTTGGATATATGACATATGCAAGTCATTCTGGATAATTACTATCTGAATAACGATAGATAACGATATCATTATTGTACCCTTTTCTCGTAATGAGTGTATAGTATGATACTAATTCGTCAGAGGCATGAGCCAAATACGATGTTCAGTCAAATGGATTATCACCCCCCCACCCCCCCACCCCCCTCGCCAATGTGTGGGTAGATATGTTTCGACTAACCAAAGCAAAGAGATCGTACGTAAATGAACGAAGTGTATTGCATTCACGAGATCACTGGAAAAATACACCATTACATCGCATGTAATGGCAAGTGGAAGTAACGGACTTGTGGTGAGGTGCTCTACTCTAGACAATGACATTGATAAAGATAAAGAAATCTTGTCATTTATTAGGAGTTTACGAGTAGAACATCGCCTGTCAGCATTATAAACATTTTCGTTCACCAAGCCAATTTCTACGCTCACGTTCTGAAGTTCGAAGTGGGAACGTAGAAATTGGTTTCGTTTAACTAAGATGCATTATAAATTGTTCACTGCTTCTCTCTTGCAAAAACAAGCTTGTTCATTGTAATTTCAGGTTACGCTTGTTTGGATTTGGTGCTAATTGTCGATCAATTAATAATACAGAAATTATTCTGTGAACGACGATTGAATAGTGAATGTGGGATCAAGCGTCTGTACTCTAGTTACAATAGTTGATAGATAATAAAAAAAATTGTCGATACATACATAAGACCAAAATTGGCTTCAGTATTCGACCGCAAAACAATAGGACCTCAATTATGGTGCGTGTTTTTACAGACAGTGTGATGATTAAGTGATTTCGGGGTCACAGTGACCCTGGCCTTTGATCCTTATCTCAATTTTGCCACATGACCGTGAACTGACACACAAAATTTAAATTTGTAGTGATTTCGTGATATTGAGGTGACAGTGACATTTGACCGTTGCCTGACAAAATAGTGGTACGTGACACATCCCCCCCTCCCCATTCTCAAATTTTCGTACCGGATACATCGGCTCCACTTAGTTTATCCACTGACAAACAATTGCAACTGTAGATAGAAAACTGTCACAGATATAATAGTCCGCACACGAACAGTTCAATGATTTCCTGATTTTTATGCCATAGTGACATTTGAC